>JAGFNQ010005979.1:56681-98421 GCA_024364735.1 Boesenbergia rotunda
CTCGTTTGGGTTGATGGACACATCCATGCCCGGCTTGAACCTCAACATGTTCAAACCATGGAATTAGTTTACGAATAATATAGTTGGAGTCAGAGGTCAATCCTTAGTTTTGGTTGTTGGACACATCCAAGCCTGACTAAACGGTTGAATGAGCTCCAACCATATTAAAACTATTTCTTGATTAATGGGTCAGCCTTAAGCTTGGAGCATCGATTTGTTGTGCCACAGCCAAGGTCGATGCAAAGAGAGGTGCAGTTGGGTGCTATGTATAATGTCGCATACTTGTTAATGAGTTAACAACCCAATGATTTATGCAAACATTCAATTAGTTGATAGCATAAAGTGATAGTTACATATATGTGATATGTAATCGGTATAATTACCTACCTTCATAGCTAAGAATAACTTGATGGCCACAGCCATGGTTGTTCTTATCTATGGTTGGATATCAACCTATTTGGAGATGTTCCTACAATCTCCCGAATTGATAAAAAGGGTTATTCAATTTAAAAAATGAATAGGATTTTTAATTAATGTATATTGATACATTCTTTATCATTCTTCTCACATAAGCTCAATTTGTATTTCTAGGTTAATCGCTCAATCATGTCTTCTCTAAACTTGCGTTCCATTTTGGACACCAATAAACTGACTGGGCCAAACTTCATGGACTGGCTTCGAAACCTGAGGATAGTCCTCAGGGTAGAGAAGCTTGCATATGTCCTTGAAGATCAACTTCCCAACCATCCTCCAGAAGGTGCAACTCCAGACCAGCTAATGGCCTATCAGAAACATGTGACCGATTCTGAACTTGCGAGTTGCATCATGCTAGCCTCTATGATACCTGAGCTGCAAAAGCAGCATGAGCATATGGATGCTTATACCATCATCTTCCATCTTCATGAGTTGTTTGAAGAGCAGGCGAGATCCGAAAGGTTCGAAGTCTCCAGACTCCTCTTCACCACTAAGATGCAGGAAGGCACTTCTGCCTCGCAGTTTGTGTTAAAGATGTTGGGGTACATTGAGCGACTGAGCACACTCGGTTTTGCAATTGATCATGAACTAAGTATTGACTTAATTCTGAGTTGTTTGCCCAAAAGTTATTCACAATTTGTGATGAACTATCGGATGAACAAACTAGAGACTACCATTCCTGAGTTGCTCAACCTGCTGAAGACTGTGGAGCCTTCTGTAAAGCCGGATCAAAAGACGGTACTGTTAATTGGTTCCTCGAAGAAAGGTTCTAAGAGGAAGGCCAAAGAACATAATAAAGGGAAGAAGAAAAAGGCCAAAAAGACTAAAAAGAAACCAAAAGGAACTTGCCATCATTGTGGCAAGGAGGGTCACTGGCGAAGAAACTGCAAGATTTATCTTGAGTCCTTGAAGAATAAGGCATCCGATGTCCTATCCTCTTCAGGTATCTTCGTTATTGAATGTCACTCTATTTTCTCAAATACTTGGGTACTTGATACTGGGTGCAGCTCACATATATGTAATGACATACAGGGGCTAAGGAATAGAAGAAGACTCGTCAAGAGAAGCAAATTTAAGAGTTGGAAATGGAGCAAAGATTGCTGCTGTTGCCATCGGAACATATTTGCTAAAGCTCCCCACTGGACGTGTCTTAGAATTGGATAATTGTTATTTTGTTCCTTCGTTAATAAAGAACATTGTATCTATTTCATGTTTGAATGAAAAGAGTTATCATTTAACTTTTAGTAACAATTGTTGTTACATAACTTTAAATGACGTTCTTTATGGGAATGGAACTTTGTACAATGGTATCTACACGTTAGATTTATCCAATGACGTTTTCAATATCAAAGTTAGCAACAAACGTACTCGAATAGATAATCGAATAGACTCCTACACTTGGCATTGCCGTCTTGGCCATGTAAGTAAGAAACGCATGACCGAATTACACCGATGTGGAATTCTGGAATCATTTGAACCCGGTTCATTTGATACATGCGAATCATGCTTAAAAGGTAAGATGACCAAATTACCCTTTTCTGGAAAAGGTAATCCAGTGGGAGAATTGCTTGGTCTAATACATACTGATGTATGTGGACCAATGTCAACTCTTGCACAAGGAGGCTAAAGCTACTTCATCACCTTTATCGATGATCACTCACGATTCGGGTATGTGTTCTTGAAGCTTTTGAGAAATTCAAAGAGTTCAGAAATGAAGTAGAGAAACAGCTTGGCAAAAGTATTAAGATACTTCGATCCGATCGAGGTGGTGAATACTTAAGTCAAGAGTTTCAAGATTATCTTAGGGACTATGGGATATTGTCCCAATGGACTCCGCCATATACACCACAGCATAATGGTGTATCTGAGAGGCGCAACCGAACCTTAATGGACATGGTTAGGTCGATGATGAATCATGCAATTCTTCCAAAATCCTTTTGGGGCTATGCACTAAAGACAGCTGTTTACTTGCTAAACAGAGTCCCGACCAAGGTAGTCTCTACTACTCCATATGAGACATGGAATAGTAAGAAACCTCACTTAACTCACCTTAAGATATGGGGTTGTCCTACTTATGTGAAGCAGACTGTATCAGACAAATTGGATGCTAAGTCTGATAAATGTCTATTTATTGGATACCCTAAGGAAACGAAGGGTTACCAATTCTATCATCCCTTGGAACAAAAGGTGTTTGTTTCAAGGCATGCTATATTTCTGGAAAAAGAATTTCTTTTACAAGAAAACATTGGGAGTGGCATTGAACATGATGAAGTTCAAGAAACTCCAATAGACATTACAGAGACACCTAGTCTAGACCCACAACCAATAACTCATAATGATGAGCTATCAGTTGAACCTAAAACAACACCACCTCTTCGTAGGTCTGATAGGACACGTAATATTCCAGAGAGATACGGATTTCTCATAAGTGAATCGAACGACGTGTTTCTCATAAGCGATGACGAACCTATCAGTTATGAAGATGTTCTGAAAAGTTCAGAAAGGGACAAATGGCTTGAAGCCATGAAGTCGGAAATGGATTCCATGTACGAAAATCAAGTATGGGACTTGGTTAACCCACCTGAAGGGATTAAGCCCATAGGGTGCAAGTGGGTTTTTAAGAAGAAAATCGACATGGAAGGTAATGTTGTTACCTTTAAGTCTAGATTAGTGGCAAAAGGATATCGTCAGAAACAAGGAATTGATTATGACGAAACTTATTCGCCAGTAGCTATGCTTAAATTCATTTGGATGCTCCTAGCCATAGCAGCTCATTATGATTATGAGATATGGCAAATGGATGTGAAAATAGCTTTCCTTAATGGAAACCTGCTTGAGGATGTATATATGATACAACCTGAAGGTTTCACATCGGTTGATAAAACCAAAGTATGCAAGCTTCGACGATCCATATATGGACTGAAGCAAGCATCTAGGAGCTGGAACATCCGTTTCGATGAGACAATCAAAGAGTTTGAATTCTCACAAAATCCTGACGAACCTTGTGTGTACAAAAAGGGTAGTGGGAGTGCAGTCGTATTCCTAGTATTATATGTCGATGACATATTACTTATAGGAAACGATATATCAGTTTTACAGATAGTTAAAATTTGTTTGTCCAAAACTTTCTCCATGAAAGACCTGGGAGAAGCAACCTATATCCTTGGGATTAGAATCCATAGAGATAGATCAAAACAGTTGCTTGGTCTTTCGCAGTCTACATATATAGACCGAGTGCTAAAAAGGTTTAGCATGTCGGAATCCAAGAAAGGTTACCTTCCCATCAGGCATGGGATCAACCTTTCAAAATCTATGTGTCCGCGCACAGAAGACGAGAGGATTTACATGAATAAGATTCCTTATGCATCCGCGATAGGATCTATCATGTATGCTATGTTATGTACTAGGCCCGATGTATCATATGCTCTGAGCGTCACGAGCAGATACCAGTCTGATCCAGGTATGGATCACTGGGTGGCTGTCATGACAATCCTTAAGTACTTAAGAAGAACTAAGGATGTGTTCCTAATATATGGAGAAGGAGATATGGTAATACGTGGGTATACAGATGCCAGTTTCCAGACAGATAAGGATGACTCCAAATCTCAGTCTGGATACGTATTTACTTTGAATGGAGGCGCAATAAGTTGGAAGAGTTCCAAGCAAGACACCGTAGCGGATTCTACCACGGAAGCGGAATATATCACAGCTTCGGAAGCTGCAAAGGAAGCAGTCTGGATCAAGAAGTTCGTCTCCGAACTTGGTGTGGTTCCAACCATTGATGAAGCAGTGCCGGTTTACTGCGACAACAATAGAGCTATTGCACATGCAAAGGAACCAAGGTCTCATCAGCGATCCAAACACGTGCTTCGCCGCTATCATCTGATCAGAGAGATTATAAGTAGGAATGATATACAAATTAAGAAAATTCCCACTGAAAGGAATTTAGCGGATCCTTTAACTAAGGCCTTGCCTCAGAGCAAGTTTGAGGGTGATGTTAGAGCTTGTGGTATTGGATACCGTAGCGATTGGCATTAGGCCAAGTGAGAGTTTGTTAGTGATATGAGAGAAGTGTCCTAAGGCAATCGTCTTATGATTGTAAATATTTATTTTAATAAATGAAAATTCACTATTTGAGTATACATGTTTGTGTATTTGATTGGGATCTTAAACTCATCTACTGAATGTCCGCAATACAATTCACAGCATAAGAGAATTTGTGATGAGATCACAACTAGTGATTATCTCTACATGTGCAATTGTGAAGTATTGAAAATATCCCTAGTCGATGAATTGATAAAAACGGACACTATCAATTCTGTTGAGACTAGCATGGGTTATTCTCTAATCAGCTGATTCTCACTGGCTGGTGACATTGGGATGTCCGGAGATAAACATGGATGCTAGTTAAGGGAACTAGTTCATTGGAGTGACTAGCTGTAAAACTTCATATGGTAATCTATATAGATATGTCAGTGAAGTTCTTACTGTAGCTTAAGTGCGATGTTCCTTTGACTTGCGGTGTTCAAGTCATCTTGGTCATGGAGACTTATACTTTAACATCTTAAGCAAGCATCTCCAAGGAGGTGTGGACCCAGGATGATCGGGTATAAGCCGAAGTGCCCGAAGATGTTTGAACTACCTACAAAGGATTCACCACTCCTTGCGAGGAGATGTATACCCAGGCCTATCGTCGGATTGTTACTCAAAGCCTCTGGCCAGAGCATGTCATGTTTAGAGTATGAGTCTCTTAAATACATGAGAGTAATTAGAAATCCAAAGGACGAGAAAGACACTACTTGGGTTAGGTGTGACGTAGTCAGCCTAGTGGGGACTGACACACACAGACCATGTCCTGAACCAAGTGGGTATAAGATGGTGAAGGGAATGGGGCACGATTCATTAGAGCTGCTGAAGGGTTTCAGAATTACTTCTAAGGTCAACCGTTGATCTTTCGATTAATTGGGGGTCATGATGTACTACTAGGTGCCACTCATGATCGTTCTATAATTAGTTGATTATAGACGGCCAACATAAATCGAAAGCCTATTTAGTCACACGCACTACGAGTAATCCGAGGGATTTAAAATGAGTTGAAAATTGGATTTTCCAATCAAGAGAAATAAGACGAATCTGAATTAATCAGAGGCGCAATGGAAGCATAAAATGGCTAAGTCTTTTGAAGGCTTATCGGGCGAATTAAATGAGTTTAATTCACGAGGGATTGGGCTTGAAGTGGCCGGCCAAAGAGGGTGCCCACCCTCTTTGGTTTGGCCGGCCACAATAAAAGAGACAACCAATTTATTTGGTTTATTTTATAAAATAAATCAAGTGCGATTTGTTTTATAAATTATGGATAAATAAATTTGTATAAAGAAATTTATATAAAGAAATTTATAAAAATTTATTCTTTTTTATGGAAATTAAAATGATCCATGGAATGGTTTATTTTAATTTTATAAAATCAATTATGAATTGATCTTTCCATAATAAGAAAATTTATAAATTTCTTATAAAATTTATTCCATAATAAAAGGAGAGATGTATTTGTTTTATTATAAAATTAGTTATAATAAAACTTGGTTTAAACGGAATAATTCATAAAGAAAATTTATAGGATAAATTTCTTATGAAAAATTCCGTTAAAGGGGAGACTTGGCAAATGAGAGGCTACTATATAAAGGAACCAAGGCTAGGTTTGATTTCCTTAATAGATTGATCAAGAGATTAACTCTCTCCCTCTCTCTCTCTCTAACTCTCTCTCTCTCTAGGGCCGGCGCCCTTTCTCCCTCTAGGGCCGGCTCTCTCTCCTCCCCTAGGGCCGACGCAAGCACCTAGGGTGCCCGTGAGTTTCCTCCACCAAGTTCGTGCCGAAGAAGAAGAAGAAGCGGATCGCGACTCCTTCCTTCCTTTCCTGGAATTTTGATTCCGTTACTTGGTGGTTAGTTTCCATCCTTCTCTCTTGATTTTCTAGTTGTGTCTTTGGAGAATCTAGTAGTTCTCGTCGACACAAAACTCGTGGCTTTGCGAAGTCATCCTGAAGAGAACTCGGCGTGGACGCGAATAGAGGCGGAGCTTCCAAGGGACGCTATGGTTGGATCTCGTCCCTTACTTCGAGTTACGCGAGGTATTGAAGTAAATTAGTTTACTTTTCAGCAAAGTTTTAATTTATGATCATGTCCACACATCATAAGGTTGCATGCTAGATACATGGTTAAAATAATTTGAGAAATTATTTTATGCTAATTCTTCCGCTGCACGTAAAAATTTAAAATTTTACGAACCCGTATCCTTGTCAACATGCACCCGGTCCCAACAACGCCCCCCCCCCACGTGTCGGCCGATCCACCTTTAGCTCGGTCAGCGTTTGATCCCTTCAAACTCGGGATTAGATCTTGACCGGGGCGCCAGGGACGCTGGGGGCGCCCGGGTTGACCGGGTCAGAGCTTATCCCTTTGCTTCGCTGGCTTCTTGTTCGATGGCATGCACAGGGCGCCCGGGATGCTGGGGGCGCCCGGGAGCATGGGGGCGCCCGGGAGATGAGCTGTAGAAGCCTGCCTTTGTTTTATGTGTTTTGTGTTCACCTTGGGGGCGCCCGGGAGATGAGCTGTCGAAGCCTGCCTTTGTTTTATGTGTTTTGTGTTCACCTTGGGGGCGCCCGGGACACTCCGAGAGCCTTGGTCAGTTGCTGCCTCACTCCTTTGAGGCTCTCTGAGCTGCAGACACTCGTTCCTTCGGTCCTGCATCCAGGGTTAGTCCAAAACACCATAAAACAATAAGATGTTAGTTTATATAGCCTTAGGTGTCTTGGTTCTGACTTTGGGCCTCCAAAATGGAACCCTAGATCGAACCGACGCCTACAGTTCCCTTGACGGGGAACGCGTCCTCACCTTCTCCTCTCGGGAGAATGTACCTGATGCCAACCGCTCCTCTGGTTGGACTTTTTCCTAGCGGTCCTTCGCCAGGTTTTGGAAACCAAGCTGTCCTTCGCCCGGTGCCAAGCTGTCCTTCGCTAGGTCTTCAGTCCCAAGCAGTCCTTCGACTGGCGCCTAGTAGTCCTTCACTAGGGCTATGTATCCTGGCATTCCTTCGCGCAGGTGCCTAGCAGTCCTTCGCTAGGGCTTTGTATCCTGGCATTCCTTCTCCAGGTTCCTAGCAGTCCTTCGCTAGGGCTTTGTTTCCTGGCAGCCCTTCGCCAGGTGCCTAGCAGCCCTTCGCTAGGACTTTGTTTCCTGGCAGCCCTTCACCAGGTGCCTAGCAGCCCTTCGCTAGGACTTTGTTTCCTGGCAGCCCTTCGCCAGGTGCCTAGCAGCCCTTCGCTAGGACTTTGTTTCCTGGCAGCCCTTCACCAGGTGCCTAGCAGTCCTTCGCTAGGACTTTGTATCTTGGCATTCCTTCGCCAGGTGCCTAGTAGTCCTTCGCTAGGGCTTTGTTTCCTGGTAGCCCTTCGCCAGGTGCCTTGCAGCCCTTCGCTAGGACTTTTCCTGCACACTTGAGTAACATTGTTAGAACACCAATAATACTTAACTTTGAACCCTTTTCCAATATCAAAACAAGGTTCGATATGGTGCTTCCTGCACCAACAGTTAGTGCGCAAGTGGAATATACTATGTAAAAGTAAAACTAACAACAAGAAGACACTCACGATTTACATGGTTCGGAGATAAACTCCTACTCCACGGCTCCCCGTAAGGTGGGCGATCCCTAATCCGTCGGTGGATGATTCCCCGGAGCACCTCCGGCTAGATCGCGTAGCTCCTTGTGGATGGAGAAACCTCTCCACAACTCTTGGATACTATCAGAGATCACTAGGTTACTAACTCACTCTAACTAAGCAAGTCTCGCCAAGAGCTCTCAGCTCAAACTGAGTTCTCTTAAATAGAACTCAAGGCTGAAAATCACGTTGGCAGTCGACTGCTCCCAGGGCAGTAATCTGCCCCCACTCAGATTCGACCGTTGACAGCCCAACATTTGAATTCTCGCTACTTACCAGTCGACTGCTCCCAGGGCAGTCAACTGGTCTCGGGTCAGAAACCATCTGTGAGTTTCTGTGCTTACTAGCAGTCGACTGTTATATCCCCAGTCGACTGCCCAGCTTACAAACACACTCCTACTCACTCCGAAGACCCTCTTCCTCACGTGCCTTCAGGTCCACTCCCTTGGATTGCCCCTTGAAGTCCTCTTCCACAAGCTATCGTCCCTCGGATGCGCACACAAGCCTTCCCTTGGCTTGCCTCCATGGCACTCTTCACGTGTGCTCTTGAAGTCCACTTCCCGGCTTGCCCTTGGAGTCCTCCTCCCTCGGCTCTTGTCCTTGTAGGGATCTATAGGTAAAAATATTTAAAATCACAGCAAAAATAAGATCCCTCGAGCGATCCATGCGAAAGAAAAACTTATACAAAGTGATCTACAATTCCTATCTTATAGGAATACTTTTGTCGCATGCCCTTCACTTATACTGCTAGTCCTTTGGTTCGCCGGATCTCTTGCACGTTCAAGTATCATGCCTCTATGCGTATCCACACGAACACGATCTACGCCTCGGAGAGGAACCACCTTAGTTGTGCTTGCAAATTGGGATGGTTCACAAAGCACAAGAACCTCCACTAGGGAGTTATGGACAAGGAGGAAGAAAGAAGATGAAGAGTGATGCACCCTCTAGCCTTTGACAAGGGGGGGGGGGGTATTTATACTCATCTAATGAATACCAAGGGTCTATGTCCCTTGAGCTCCTCTTATCTTAATGCTAATAAAACCCAATGAATACCAAGCCTCTTGGTATTCCTTGAGATTCTTAATATTCTATTCATCTAATGAATAGAATGTCTCTTAGCCTTCCTCTTAAATAATATTTTATTAAACCCTTTAATGAATATTATCCACAATTAAGTGGTTGAGTCTAATCGAGGTGAGTCTAACTCAAATTAGACTTAATCCTATAATATAATTGGATTCACGTGAGGTCTAACTCAATTAATCCAATTCGAATCAAATCTTAGTCAAACCAAGATCAATTAATCTCCGAAGCACCGTGTCCTTAGTGTGTGACCCAATAGGTTCTCGTAACGTTGGCAATATGCCTAAATGCTTTAGACACATAAGCAATGAGCAGCATCTAGCAATGCATCATTGCTACCCAAGTAACAAGAAAAGTCGAGATCCGACTAAACCTCCATGACTATGATAATGTATGACCTTGTCCTTCAATCCTCAATATCTAGATTGACCAATGAGGTATAGACCATGTCATCCTCAGTCAATCTTGTGTTTCTTGATCCCCGAGTAGACTCACTCAAACAAATGAGTTCAATATCTCATATTGACTCATTTGAGCATGGTCATGCGTTTTAGTAGTCCTACTCGATCAAGGGGCCCACAGATATCACTCCCGTCATATGAGAGGGATAGATCCCATCTACATCACTCACATCCCTCAGCATAATTCATTACATACCCAGTGATCGCCTTTATAGTCCTCCCTGTTACGGGTGACATTTGACGATACCAAAGTACATAACTACTTATGTAGGGAACCGTAGTGACTTCAGGTCTAAGGACTATTCATACTAATAGTCACATGAGAAAGTTAATGACACTCATATGACACTCTATGAAACTTTCTCATGGAGGGTCAATTTAGTACACATTCTCCAATGTATACCCATGTGTCAACTTGATATCACATATCCATGACTTGTGAGCTCAAGTCATCAGTTGACCTACATACTAGTCTCCATGGATTAATATTATCCTTGAATATTAATACTTGACTAGGAATGGTTTAGTGTAGTGTTCTCTACATTATCTCACTATCGATTCAACCAATCGATATAATATAGATAACAACCTACTACCTAAGGACATTATTATATTTAGTTATTTGGCACAAATACAATGTAAGTATAATAACCAAACATGCCTTTATTAATGAAAGAAAATGATAAAAAAAGTCCCTAGTCAATCATCACATAATTGGCTCTAGGGCTCCTACTAACAATCTCCCACTAGCACTAGTGTCAATCACTGTAATATCTAATACCCAGTGACCTGGTATGACCATCATGCTTCCTTTGTCCCAAAGCCTTGGTCAAAGGATCTGCGATGTTAGAATCACTGTGTACTCTGCATATATATACATCTCCTCTATCGATGATCTCTCGAATGAGATGGAAGCACCGTAGTATGTGTTTGGTCCGCTAATGAGAGCGAGGTTCCTTAGCTTGTGCAATAGCCCCATTGTTGTCACAATAGATGTCTATCGGGTCTACTATGCTAGGAACTACACCAAGCTCTGTAATTAACTTCCAGATCCAAACAACCTCTTCTACCGCCTTAGACGCGGCAATATACTCGGCCTCTATTGTAGAATCTGTGACTGTGTCCTGCTTCGATCTCTTCCAGCTCACAGCGCCACCATTCAGGCAAAATACATACCCTGACTACGATCTAAAATCATCTCTGTCTGCTTAGAAGCTTGCATCACTGTAAACCTTTACAGCTAGCTCCTCATTGCCTCCAAATATCAAGAAATATTCTTTTGTCCTTCGTAAGTACTTAAAAATATTCTTGACAGTTGTCCAGTGACTTTCACCTGGATCTGATTAGTACCTGCTCATCATGCTCAAAGCATACGAGACATCTGGACAAGTACAAAGCATGGCGCACATGATAGACCTATAGCGGATGCATAAGGGATCTGATTCATATGGTCTCTCTCCTCCTTAGAAAAGGGACCTTGATTCTTCGAAAGACTCACACAGTGTGACATTGGCAAAATTCCCTTTTTAGAATTCTGCATGGCATAACAATTAAGCACATTGTCAATATATGTACTCTGACTTAAGCTAAGCAATCTCTTAGATCTATCTCTATAGATCTTGATGCCTAGGATATAGGCTGCTTCTGTAACGACCCGGAAAATTTTCTTAATATTTTTTTTAAAATATTAAGCATGTCTAGATAATTTTCCAAAGGATCTAGAAATATTAGTACGAACCTTAGCCTAGGAACCCATGGATTTCTCATTTAAATTGAGAAACTAAGTACTAATGGGCCTTACATGGGTTTTCTAGTACCATGATTGTTGGTGAATTTTAGGTAGAATTTAATATAAAAATAAATAGATTTTAATGAGAAATATTAACATAATTATGGGGAATTTTTAAGAAAATTTCGAAATAATAGGAAATAAAATAAAAAAATAAAATAGGAAATTAGTGCATGCACCAAGGATTGAACCTTGGACTTCTTGTACAACCAAGCATGCACTAACCAATTCACCTAGCAAGGGAGTGCTATGAGGGAATGAAGTGAATCTTAGTTAAGGCTTGGGAAAAATAAAGAGTCATCAAGGGAAGAGACACCATGACTCTTCACTTGCCCCTTTTAATGTGGTATAAAGATGGTAAGGGAGTTACAATTTCCCTTCTCCTCTTCATTTCTTCTTCCTCCTTGCTCTAGCCGAAACCTCAAGGTGCTCTCCCCCTTAGGAAAAGTTCCACCAAGGGCTCTATTTTGGAAGATCTAGGTTCTCTTCCAAGGTTACAAGGGCAAGGAGGGTTCAAGTGTCAAAGGGATTTCCAATTTCCTTCTCTTTTAAGGTCTAAAAACCAAAGATAACCCAAGGTAAGACCCTTCTCACCTGTGGTATGATTGTTCCTTGATGCTTAACAAGATTTAGAATTTTGTTTAAGATTTAAGTTGAGGAAACCATGAAGAGGAACCTTAGGGTTTCAGCCAAGGATGTTTTGTGGGGTTAGGGATGATGTAAATTCTCTTTTGTGCTCTTGAAAGTTTTATGATATTATGTAGGACATAACTTATGATTTAGGGAAGTTTTTGGCACCCTAAAACCCCTTGAGGGTTTCGGCCACATCAAGTATAGGGCTAGGTTTAACTTTCAAACCTCGAAGCATGATTAGTATGTTTTGCTATGATATGTTATTAATGAAAATGGTGACTTATATGAATTTTCTATGGGCCTATTACTTCCCTAGGGTTTTAGCCAAAGCATGAATAAGGTCTAGGACTTAGGGTTAAAACCAATCAAGGGTCCCAATGGGTTCCTATGACATAATATGCAAGGGATTGGATGTTGACCATGACTATGCAAATTTTTCTAAGAACC
The DNA here is from genome assembly GCA_024364735.1 of Boesenbergia rotunda. Lineage (NCBI taxonomy): Eukaryota > Viridiplantae > Streptophyta > Magnoliopsida > Zingiberales > Zingiberaceae > Boesenbergia > Boesenbergia rotunda. The sequence continues at coordinate 69,283 of JAGFNQ010005979.1, forward strand.
CATGGCCCCTTAGGGTTTCGGCCAAGACCCCAAACCTAGGGTTTGGTTTGGGTTAAGATCTCAAGAATGCATGCTTATAAGTCACCATGATAATAGTAGGTAGTTAAGCATGAGGTAAGATCCTTTATGTACAAAAATCTTTGTTTATGTGTTATATCACATGATTATGTATGTTAGATTTTATGTTATGCTTCACCCATGAATATTTAGATCATATACCATGACTATATGTAATTGAGGTAGGAATATGTTATGATAATTAGAATGATGCATGTATGTTGATAAATGATTATAATAGATTTATGGTTTATAAAGGTATATGCATGTTTTAGAATGAATGTCATGAACCCTAGTAGTATACGTCCTATTTATACGTGGCTTATCATCCATGCTTTATGATGAATACTAGGATTATGTATGCTAGATGAAATGTATCATGTCTGAAGTGCATGTTTATTTATGTATCAAGATCATGCAAGCTTTATGAACCAATTTAATGTTTATGACTAGAAACATGATTATGCATGTATGTCCTATTTTATGAATAAAGAATGATAAGTATGAATGAAGATGATGGTTATGCCTTCAGTATCAATGATAAGTATGTATGATAAGGCATAACGATGATATGAAATAAGTATGAATGATAAGTATGAATGACAAGTATGAATGATGAAGCATGCATAGTTATTTTATTTTATGAATGGGGCTTGTACCGGACCGAAGTAAAGGTCCAAGGGATGGGCACCTTAAGAACGCCCCGGTTCTGGACTACCGAAGCTGTCCACGGTTCTGTCACTACCGAAGCTGTGCAACAGGGATGGGCACCTTAAGAATGCCCCGGTTCTAGGACTACCGACTATGCTATCCTTACCCTAGTAGGTCGAGGCTAGCTACCTCGTATTTACTTAGGGATGCACGCTTATGATGTATGTATGTGGTACAAGCCGGGGACCCCAATGATGTTATGTTTATGCTAAGCATTTAAAAGTATGATTTTAAAACTAATCATCCTTATGTAGTAAATGCATTTGACTTATGCATACATCTATGTTATGCATCACGCCAGGGTAAGTACGTTTTATGTTTTATGCTTATGCTTATGCTTATACCTTATGCTATGATAAGTATGTCTCAGGTTCATGTATGCTAAGAATTATGCCATGTATAAGTATGTCTCAGGTTCATGTATGCTAAGAATTATGTCATGTATAAGTATGTCTTATGATCATGTATGTTAAGGTTTATGTCATGCTAAGTATGTTGTAGATCTATGGTTATGTTAGGAATCATGCTATGTAGTTGTTCATATGCTTATGACTTATGCCATGACCATGTTTAAGTTTATGTTCAAAGTTATGTTATGTCAAGATACTTGATATGTTTATGTTTAAGTGACGTATGGTTTTAGTGAGTAGGAAAGGGTCTTACTAAGCCTGTGTGCTTATAGTCTTATTTTCCTCGTACCGCAGATCAAGCACGAGGTTACTAAGGGAAGCAGCAGGAGAGGCAAGAGCATGTGTGTGTGGCAGTGACATGGCAAAGGATTCTTATATTTACACGTATCGCATGTCTTGGGTTTTGAAATGCTTTCTTAGATTTTATGCTATGTTTATGATGGGTATGCCTAATGAATAACTTAAGACTTATGATGTTTACGGTTAAGTTACGTGCTACTTATGATGACTATGAATAAGCTATGGAATGATTATATCATGATGCCATGCATGTTGATAATATGCTATGTTGAATGACACTAGATTCATGAATGACAAGTTTAGACATGTATAAATGTTTCACGAGTTAGCTGCATGATTAAAAACATGTGTAGAATAAAATGATTCCGCTGCATTAAGATGTTTTTATGCACATGTATGTTTAGCGTAACGACGACTTTCTCGCCACACCACAAGGTGTGGGAAAAAGGCGGGCGTTACAGGTTGGTATCAGAGCCAGTTGCCATCTCACTACACACACATCAAGCCTCCTTCCTGCCGCTTCCAAGTAAGTACCTTTCGGTAAATTTCATGATAGTAAGCACTCTTACGATATGTTATGTTTCTAGAATATGCAAGTATGAATGATGTCTTATGATAGATAATGGCAAGTACTTGTAAGATATGTGAACATGAACGATACTTTCTTTTATTTATTTTAAAATATATATATATATATATATATATATATATTAATTAAATAATTTAGAATTTAATATGGGGGAGGTATAACAATAACTCATATTATCCATGCTTGTCCATTATGAAGGAAAGCATGGCTAGAAGGCAGAGTAACAGACTTAATGAGACTACCCCCTCGCCTGACCTGATGCAATTAGTGACCCAACTTCAGCGTCAAGTCACCGAGCAGCAGCAAAACATTAATACCCTGATGAACCAACAAGAAAATTCTACTACTCCTCCGGCAAACCAGACTGTTATACCTGTCGCACCTACGGTTATGCAAACTCCTCCGTTAGGCTCGACCACTGTAGCACGACAAGAGGCTTATCTGATCCAGTGGTTGAGGCTGAAGCCGAAAAATTTCTCGGGTATCGGTGAACCGTGGGATGCTCAAGCGTGACAATGGAGCTGCTGGACTGGCCTGAACAAGAGAAGATCAAATGTGCATCATTCTGCCTTTCTGGGGATGCCAGAATGTGGTGGGAAAGGGTCAGGGCCAAGAGACAGGTGAACCAGATGACGTGGTCAGATTTCGAGTTAGAATTCTTCGAAGAATTCTTCAACATGCAGGTCACCAATAAACACTACGACGAGTTCGCGGAATTCCGACAGGGCAACCTTTCAGTCAATGAAGCCATGAAGAAATTTAATCGACTGGCTCGCTTATGCCCTGAGCTGGTTCGCACTGAGAAGGAGAGGGTTCGACATATGTTAAAGATGTTGCGGCCCGAAATAGCTCTGAACGTGGCCGGCGGAGTTAACAGACCGCAGACTGTAGAGGAGCTGTTTAGTAGTGCCCTACTCACCGAACATTACCTGAACAACATCAATCAACAAAGGAAGGCAGTAAATGAAAGTAAGAATCAAGTTCACTCCGGGATTCTCGATTCATTATCTTTCATTTTCCCTAAATGTTCCTTTCTTTTTATTAACACTCAGGGGGTCAGAAACCTCAGAGTACCAACGCGAATTGGAAAGGAAACCAGAATGGTAAACGGCAGCTATGGAACAACCCCCAAGGGGGCCCAGCAAATAAGCAGTCCCGGTTTCCCCTGTGTGCTACATGCGGGAAAATGCACCCCGGGGAATGCCGCAAGGGTATGAACCGATGCTTCATCTACGGAGTAGAAGGGCACATGGCCTCGTACTGTCGTACCAAGAACCCGGCATCTTCCCAACAGCTTGTTCAGTACCAGGGTGCACCCGCAAAGCTACATTATATACAAGCGGAACCGGAGAGTATGCTGATGAACCAGGAAGGATTGGAGGCCCCATCAACTATGGCGGATGCCAGGGTTTTCTCTATTACTAAGGAAGATGCTGCGAATGCTTCCACGGTTGTCACAGGTCAAATACTTATTTACAGTCAGTATGCTACCGCATTATTTGATATTGGGGCAATGCACTCGTTCATCTCCACATGCTACACTAAGAAGATAGATATGTCTCCACAAGTTTTAGATTGCAAGTTCTTAACAACCCTACCTTCGGGAGAAATAATGACATCCACTCACGTGTTGCGTGTGGTGCCAGTCGGAATTGCGGAAAGAGAACTCTACTGCGATCTGATAGTACTCGACATGCAGGACTATGATGTTATAATGGGAATGGATTTTCTGAGTAAATACGGGGCTTCTGTTGAGTGCCGTAAACGAAGGGTGGATTTTCAACCCGAAGTAGATTCCACGTTTGAATTTATCGGGCAGCCAAGGGAAAGGACCTGAAAATTGTTATTGGCTCTCAAGGCAAGGAAGATGTTAGATAAGGGATATACTGGTTTTCTAGCACATGTGGTTGACGTGGGTCAAACAAAGGATCAGAAGTTGGAAAATGTCAGAGTAGTATGCGAGTACCCAGAGGTATTCCCAGAGGAATTACCGGGATTAGCTCCTGATAGAGAAGTGAAATTGTAACGCCCGCCCTTCTCACACTAGGGCAGGGTTACGCGAACATAATTTTTTTTCATTTTAGCGGAAGCATTTTGAAACTTGAAACTTGAACATGATACATGTATAATCTTGTACTTGAACATGTAAGGCATGAAACCTTTTAAACATCTTAGACATTGAGGAAAGCATGCTAAGTACCTTCACATTCTTATTTGCATAATAGAAGCATGCCACATGGTCATTTCTTAAGACAGAGGAGTAAGTATGAGGAAGGATAACATAATACTAAAGTTCTTTAGCAAGTATAAACTAAGTACTTAGCATATGAGCAAGAGTGAGCATGAAATATCCATATGAGTCTAATTATCTGCAAGTAGCAACTTAGTAAGTATGATTCAACATTTAACATGCAATACTCAGCATATGCATAACTAAATAAAACATGAGTAGATCTTCTTCCACCATGCCACCACCACACACATCTTTGCCCCTCCTGCTGCTCCCTTTAGTTTATCCATTCCTTACCCTTTTCTGCAGTACAAGGGAAACATGAAAACTATAAGCATATAGCTTAGTAAGATCCTTTCCTACTCACAAAATCATACGTTCCATCAAGTAGAGAAAACATCATGTCATAATAGTGCATAGCATTAAAACACTTAACTTAACATAGCATAAGGGAGCATATGTACTTATCATAAGAAGCATACTTGAACTTAACATAATTCACCTTTATAGCATAATAGTCATATAGTCATGACAAGAAATGCAAATGCAAGATGCTCTTTTGAAAACATGCATAGGATGAGTTCATGCATATGCTTTTCTTAAAATCATACATATAGGTACTTAAACATACATCCATCATCATTGGGGGATCCCGGCTTGTACCTCTTACATACATACATAATGCGCGCATCCCTAATAGGCCGAGGTAGCTAGTCTCTAACCTACTAGGGAAACTAGGTCTGTTCATAGTCCGTCGACCTAGGGGCATCCCCTTACTAGGTCCGTTCATAGTCCGTCGACCTAGGGGCTTCCCTTACTAGGTCCGTTCATAGTCCGTCGACCTAGGGGCTTCTCGGGAGCCCATCTCCTTACTAGGTCCGTTCATAGTCCGTCGACCTAGGGGCTGCATCCGGAGCCCACCCGTGGACCTTGCTAGGATCCGGTACAAGCCATACAAAGTAAAATAGCATACATGGATTTTATCCTATCATAAGCATAGCATATTCTTGTTTCTTACTAGGTCCGTTCATAGTCCGTCGACCTAGGGTTGCATAGCACATTCTTATCATATCATAAGCATATCATCATAACCTATCACATCATTGTCATATCATGAGCATGACATGCCTCTTATCTTATCATGAAGAGTGCTCTTAGTCCCGACTTACAGGGAAGCATCTCTTAGGCATTTCATCATACATAAGCCATGCTTAACATAAGGGTGCTTAAAGAGCTTAAACATAGACATGTACATCATGATTCTTAGAGCATGAAAAAGCATGGGAGAAGACATGTTATCACCTATACTACTCATAGCATATCATGAGTATCCTTGGCGTGCCTAATTGGGGTTGTAGCTTCCCCCTTAGCCCACATTCTTATTTAATCAGAAAATTCCATCATATAAACTCTATGTTTAGAGCATGATAAACCATGAAAAACATTACACTAACATCATACATTAAGGTAGGCATCATAGGGGAGACATTAGAAGGCATGTTGGGGTTGTTACCTCTTCTTAAGTCCTACTTATCATTCTTTACAGAAAATTCCAGCATATAAACTCTATGTTTAGAGCATGATAAACCATGAAAAACATTACACTAACATCATACATTAAGGTAGGCATCATAAGGGAGACATTAGAAGGCATGTTGGGGTTGTTACCCCTTCTTAAGTCCTACTTATCATTCTTTACAGAAAATTCCAGCATACATACCTTAGTTTCCAAGCATGTTAAAACCATGCATAAACCATATTTACATCATATATCATCTTACATATCATAGGAAGGGTCATTATCAAGCATACTAGGAGTTTAAACCTCTCTAAGCCCTAAAAGAGGTCCTTGACCGAAAATTCCAGCAAGCCTACTCCGGGTTTTTGGGGGCTTAAGGACAAGGAAAACATCATATTATCATCATCTATTTAGTCACACATCATGAGGAAAAACATATGCAAGTATAGGAGTAGTTTAAACTCTCGCAAGCCCTAAAAACCTTCTTGGCCGAAAACATCAAGAGCTTCATCCTATGTTTAAACCATTTTAGGCACTCGAAACTATTGTAATGCATGTGAGGGGATTACTTACATCCTTTCGCTTGAATTTCTCCTTCTCTAAAATCTTAGGGTGCCCTTGGTTGAAGGAAGGTGAGTGTTCTCCTTCCTAGCACTTCTATAGGACCCTTGGCTCTAGTAGAGGGCAAGGTCCTTGTAGAATTCTTCTTCCTTCCAATTCCCTAGGGTTAGAACCCTTAGGGTTGTGTTTTTTCGAACTTGAAGAAGGGGAGAGGGCTCTTGGTTTTCGAAAAATGAAGTGGGGAAGAAGAAGAAGGAGTGTAACTTCCTTTCCCTCTCTTATTTATACTTTTATCATGAAAAGACATGTCTCTTCACTTCCCTAGCTTTAACAAGCACGTTTCTTATTCTCTTAACAAGAAACATGTCTTGGTACAATGGTTAAGACATTGCTAGTGCAACTAGGAGGTTCAAGGTTCAATCCCTGCTTCCTCCTCTCTACATTTTTTTTTATTACATTTTGCACTAATCCACATCCAAGCCCATTAAGCCAAGCCCATCATGGAATTTCATAATAATAATAATATCTCATGAATTTCATAATATTTCATAATATTAATAATATATCATGAATTCATAATATTTCATAATATTAATAATATTTCATATTCATGAATTCATAATGTTTCATAATATTTCATGATATTATTTCATGAATTCCATAATATTCATATTCATGAATTCATAATGTTTCATAACATTTCATGATAATATTTCATGAATTCCATAATATTTCATATTCATGAATTCATAATGTTTCATAACATGATAATATTTCATGAATTCCATAATATTTCATATTCATGAATTCATAATGTTTCATAACATTTCATGATAATATTTCATGAATTCCATAATATTTCATATTCATGAATTCATAATATTTAATAATAATATTTCATGAATTCCATAATATTTCATGAATTTCATGACATTTCATAACATTATTTACATAATATTTTTATAATAATTTCCATGAATCCAAAATATTATTCACATAATATTTCATAATGAATTCACAATATTATTCACATAATATTTCATAATGAATTCACAATATTATTCATGGTGAAATTTTGGGGTGTTACAGAAATTTGAGATCGAATTGGTCCCTGGTACTAACCCGATCTCCAAGGCACCCTACTGGATGGCGCCGGTTGAGTTAAAAGAACTTCAAGAACAGCTGTAGGAGTTGCTCGATAAGGGACTTATTCGCCCTAGTCATTCCCCATGGGGAGCTCCGGTACTGTTTGTGAAGAAGAAGGACGGATCTATGCGAATGTGCATAGATTATCGAGCACTGAACAATGTAACGATCAAGAACAGGTATCCTCTTCCGAGAATAGATGACCTATTTGATCAATTAAAAGGAGCTACTGTGTTCTCGAAAATTGATCTGAGGTTTGGTTATCATCAAGTCAAAGTAAAACAGGATGATATTCCGAAGACAGCTTTTCGAACAAGGTACGGACATTTTGAGTTTGTTGTCATGCCTTTCGGCGTGACCAATGCTCCTGCGATATTTATGGACCTTATGAATCGAGTATTCTCGTCTTTTCTCGATAAATTTGTAATCATCTTCATTGACGATATTCTTATTTATTCAAAAACCAAGAAGAGCATGCCAAACATCTGAGGATAGTACTACAGACTCTCCGAGAAAAATAACTGTACGCCAAGTTCTCCAAATGTGAGTTCTGGCTTGACCAAGTAGGGTTTTTGGGCCATATTATTTCCAAAGATGGGGTTATGGTAGACCCGACGAAGATTGAAGCTGTGAAAAACTGGAGTCGGCCGAGGAACGCCAGCGAAATCAAAAGTTTCCTTGGGCTGGCAGGCTATTATCGGAAATTTGTGGAGGACTTCGCAAGGATTGCAGCCCCTTTAACAGCTCTCACCCGGCAGGATAAGAAATATGAATGGACAGAAAACTGCGAGAGGAGTTTCTTGGAGCTGAAAAGGAGACTTACAAGTGCTCCAATTCTTACCCTTCTGGAAGGTAACCAGAGCTTCGACATGTATAGCGACGCCTCCCGACTGGGACTTGGAGCTGTGCTTATGCAGAATGGCAGAGTCATTGCCTACGCCTCTAGGCAACTTAAAGAACATGAACAGAATTACCCCACCCACGATCTGGAATTAGCCACTGTGGTCTTCGCTCTTAAGATATGGAGGCACTATCTGTATGGAGCGTAGTGCAGGATTTATACAGACCACCAGAGCCTGCGGTATTTCTTCACTCAGAAAGACCTAAATATGAGACAACGCCGATGGCTAGAGTTGGTAAAGGACTATGACTGTGAGATCTTATATCATCCAGAAAAGGCAAACAAAGTGGCCGATGCACTCAGCCGGAAGTCAAGTGTCACCTTGATGTCTATATCTAGTTTACCCAGACCACTCGAAAAGGAAATTATGAGGTCTGGGGTCGAGGTCATCTCCGGATGGCTTTCTACCATGACACTATCACCGACGCTGTTCGAGGACATATTGGACAAACAAGATGGTGATCCTAGCCTTCAGAGAATCAAACAGGAGATCCTAGAAGGAAAGGGCGATGGTTTTCGTATCGCCAACGGGGGAGTACTCTATCGTAGGGATCGTCTATGTATTCCTAATTATCCAGAGCTACGGAGAGCGATATTAGTAGAAGCTCACGAAACCCCTTATTCGATGCATCCAGGATCCACCAAGATGTATCATGATCTAAAAGAGAAATTCTGGTGGTCCGGTATGAAGAGAGATGTGGCTCAGCATGTTGGCACTTGTCTGACCTGCCAACGAGTGAAGGCAGAGCATCAGCGACCCGGAGGAGTTCTGCAGCCACTTCCGATTCCGGAATGGAAGTGGGAAGATATCTCTATGGATTTCATTTCAGGACTTCCTAGGACTACGAACGGATATGATGCCATATGGGTAATAGTGGATAGATTGACAAAGTCTGCTCACTTCTTAGCTATCAAGATGACTTATTCGATTGAGCAACTGGCTCAATTATATGCTAAGGAGATAATCAGACTTCATGGAGTGCCCAAGACCATCATCTCAGATAGGGACGGTCAGTTTATCTCGCATTTTTGGGAGTGTGTCCAGAAGTCCCTTGGCACTAAATTACGATTCAGTATAGCTTTTCACCCTCAGACTGACGGGCAAACTGAACGAGTGAATCAAGTGCTGGAAGATATGTTACGGGCTTGTGCTCTGGATTTCAAAGGGAGTTGGTGTTGATATCTGTGTTTAGCAGAATTCGCCTACAATAATAGCTACCAAGCTACTATCGGCATGGCACCTTATGAAGCTTTTTACGGGAGGAAATGTAGGTCTCCAATCTGTTGGTATGAAGGTGGTGAAAAGAAGGTGATGGGGCTCACAACATATCTCATCGACAACACCACCCAAGCTATACAGACCATTCAACGACGGATAGAAGCTGCACAGAGTCGGCAGAAGAGTTATGCAGATGTCCGGCGTAGGCCACTGGAATTCAATATTGGGGATCTGGTATTCCTTAAAGTGGCTCCGATGAAAGGGATAACGAGATTCGGGAAGAAAGGGAAATTGAGTCCGCGATATGTGGGACCGTACCTGGTATTGAAAAGAGTTGGCAAGGTGGCATATGAACTGGAGCTGCCTCAGGAAATGTCAGCTATTCATAATGTTTCCCATGTGTCAATGCTTAAGAAGTGTATTCCAAACATGGACCAAGTGATTGAGCCACAGTCGGTACCAGTTCAGGAGGACCTAAGTTATGAAAGCCGATCTATCCAGATCTTGGATCGGGAAGTCAAGAAGCTAAGGAACAAGGATGTGCCCTTAGTCAAGGTTCTATGGCAAAGTGAACGGTTCGAGGAAGCTACCTGGGAACGCGAGGACGAGATGAGACACAAGTACCCGGAGCTATTCTAAGTTTGAGGACGAACTTTCAAGAGGTATGGGGGATTGTAACGACCCGAAAAATTTTCTTAATATTTTCTTTAAAATATTAAGCATGTCTAGATAATTTTCTAAAGGATCTAGAAATATTAGTACGAACCTTAGCCTAGGAACCCATGGATTTCTCATTTAAATTGAGAAACTAAGTACTAATGGGTCTTACATGGGCTTTCTAGTACCATGATTGTTGGTGGATTTTAGGTAGAATTTAATATAAAAATAAATGGATTTTAATGAGAAATATTAAAATAATTATGGGGGAATTTTTAAGGAAATTTCGAAATAATAGGAAATAAAATAAAAAAATAAAATAGGAAATTAGTGCATGCACCAAGGATTGAACCTTGGACCTCTTGTACAACCAAGCATGCACTAACCAATTCACCTAGCAAGGGAGTGCTATGAGGGAATAAAGTGGATCTTAGTTAAGACTTGGGAAAAATGAAGAGTCATCAAGGGAAGAGACACCATGACTCTTCACTTGCCCCTTTTAATGTGGTATAAAGATGGTAACGGAGTTACAATTTCCCTTCTCCTCTTCATTTCTTCTTCCTCCTTGCTCTAGCCGAAACCTCAAGGTGCTCTCCCCCTTAGGAAAAGTTCCACCAAGGGCTCTATTTTGGAAGATCTAGGTTCTCTTCTAAGGTTACAAGGGCAAGGAGGGTTCAAGTGTCAAAGGGATTTCCAATTTCCTTCTCTTTTAAGGTCTAAAAACCAAAGATAACCCAAGGTAAGACCCTTCTCACCTGTGGTATGATTGTTCCTTGATGCTTAACAAGATTTAGAATTTTGTTTAAGTTTTAAGTTGAGGAAACCATGAAGAGGAACCTTAGGGTTTCGGCCAAGGATGTTTTGTGGGGTTAGGGATGATGTAAATTCTCTTTTGTGCTCTTGAAAGTTTTATGATATTATGTAGGACATAACTTATGATTTAGGGAAGTTTTTGGCACCCTAAAACCCCTTGAGGGTTTCGGCCACATCAAGTATAGGGCTAGGTTTAACATTCAAACCTCGAAGCATGATTAGTATGTTTTGCTATGATATGTTATTAATGAAAATGGTGACTTATATGAATTTTCTATGGGCCTATTACTTCCCTAGGGTTTCAGCCAAAGCATGAATAAGGTCTAGGACTTAGAGTTAAAACCAATCAAGGGTCCCAATGGGTTCCTATGACATAATATGCAAGGGATTGAATGTTGACCATGACTATGTAAATTTTTCTAAGAACCCATGGCCCCTTAGGGTTTCGGCCAAGACCCCAAACCTAGGATTTGGTTTGGGTTAAGATCTCAAGAATGCATGCTTATAAGTCACCATGATAATAGTAGGTAGTTAAGCATGAGGTAAGAACCTTTATGTACAAAAATCTTTGTTTATGTGTTATATCACATGATTATGTATGTTAGATTTTATGTTATGCTTCACCCATGAATATTTAGATCATATACCATGACTATATGTAATTGAGGTAGGAATATGTTATGATAATTAGAATGATGCATGTATGTTGATAAATGATTATAATAGATTTATGGTTTATGAAGGTATGTGCATGTTTTAGAATGAATGTCATGAACCCTAGTAGTATACGTCCTATTTATACGTGGCTTATCATCCATGCTTTATTATGAATACTACGATTATGTATGCTAGATGAAATGTATCATGTCTGAAGTGCATGTTTATTTATGTATCAAGATCATGCAAGCTTTATGAACCAAGGTAATGTTTATGACTAGAAATATGATTATGCATGTATGTCCTATTTTATGAATAAAGAATGATAAGTATGAATGAAGATGATGGTTATGCCTTAAGTATGAATGATAAGTATGAATGATGAAGGCATAACGATGATATGAAATAAGTATGAATGATAAGTATGAATGACAAGTATGAATGATGAAGCATGCATAGTTATTTTATTTTATGAATGGGGCTTGTACCGGACCGAAGTAAGAGTCCAAGGGATGGGCACTGATAGCCCCGAAATACTAGTTTAAAGTTGTCACGAATTGTGGGACCATCAAAATTTAAATGTATATGAATGCTGGAAACCCTTTTTGCAATCAAGAATATGAAAACGTAGTAAAGGGGCCACAGGTCGTATTTTTTCTCGGGACTAGTTGACGTTGCGTGATTCGTGCTTGTATTTATGTGTCGTTTGTGTTTTTGGGTTTCGAATGTGATTTGGTTTTGGTTGCAATCAGAAATTACAATGCACTAAAAATCCCACTTAACTTGACATCAATTGATGTCAAAACTTCTTTTGATACAAGAAATGCAGCAGCTAAAACTAATATTCAGAATGAAGCTTAAAGTTAAAGAAATGAGCTGGCTGTGAAACAAGCTGAAGTCGAATGCAATAGCTCACTTAAAAGGGTTATTTAACTACAGGAATTACAGCTCAAAATCATGAATCATTAGCTGAATCTTCACTTAAAACAGATTCCATAGATGGTGCCAACTTGATACGCAATGGAACAACCTTTGTGCCAAAAACTTAACTAAATTCAGCGCTATAAATTGATGGTTAACAATTGATGTACAGCAATTGGATGGAAACACACAAATAGAATACAAACTTCACAAGCTACCGAAATTAAGACAAATTCGAATAACACAGCAATTACAAACTTCACAAACTTCACAAGCTACACAAATAGAATACAGCAATTGCAGAAATTCAGAAATGCAATGCAGAGAGAAAATCCAGCAAACAATGCTCTCTTGATACACAATTTCTGAACTGATACTTGAGAGATATTTGATGGATTGCAGAAATTGAAATTGGATGGCAGAAAATACAACATGTGCAGGAAATGCAGAAGTGAAAGACAGCAGGTGATTGCAGAAATGCAGTGACTGATCAAGTGCTGAAATTAACTATGCATGATGAATTCGAGTACCAAAAATACACTACAAGGTGTGCTAAATGTGATCCAAATTGATGCTGATGCTGAACCCGATACAATCTCAGAAATGCTGAACTGAAACTACTGAAAATAAGATGATACGCAGGTAAAACAAAGCTGTCATGCAAGTAAACTGATGCTAATTCAGAAACCGCATGAAGACAGAAATGCATGAAAAACTTAAGGAATTCAGTTCAGAAACTGCATCCAATCACTATGTAAATGAAACAACTGCAAGATGAATTCAGATGCACTAAGATAGAGTTCAAGGAAGCTTAAGAAAAACCACTTTTAATTGCAACAAATTGCTGGGATGAGCTAAGTGGCAGAGATTTAACCAATTGCAGAAATTCAGTAATTAACTTGGACACAACAAGCAACTGAACTTAAATGGATTCATTATTCTGAAGATCAGCAAGGCTCAAGTGTAACTCACATTAATTGACACAAAACGCATGAATAAATGGACTGAAATTGCGGAAACAAACTGAAATTGCAGAAATGATGGATACGCAAGCTGGAATTTCAGAATATGGTTGATACGCAACAATGAAATGGCACGCAAGGAATTAAACAGAAATACACTGAAATAAAAAGCGATTATCCACTAAACAAGTTCCTAAACTACTTAACTTGAAGATTGAACCCTAATTTAATCTAGAACAATTGCATTAAACGAATTTAACGAATCTGAAACCAAGGCAGAAACCAAACATGGCAGTAATGGAAATTAAAGCTACAAACAACTGAAATTAACTAACTAAACTAGCATCTATCCCTTCTCTGAGCTCAAATTAGTCTTGCCGTCACACAAGATATGAGCCACGAACCCGTAAGCTCAACACATCGCCGGAAAACTATCCTTGCGAAGCAAATCTAGCTCAGCTCTGCTCAAATGCGAAAACCCATCCAATTCCTTCAACTCAGCTGCGATGATGATTTGAGATTGGTCCGAGCACTTCAGGGAACCCCTCTGAACTACTCAGATGAATGAAATGGTGTGCAGCATTGAAATCCAGGAAGCGACGGCAAAACTGACGAGACCTCGATCAGTCCTGTTCTTGGGCAATTTAGAGCTAGCTTCTTCTCGGAAACACTTTGCCAACGATCCGGAACTTGATCCAAAGGAGAGAATGATGTGGTCGCGCCCCTTGGATGAAGAACTCAGCTTGAAAACGAAGAAGAAACGAAGCAACCTACTGTAGCGGCGAGACGCGATGGGGAGAGCTGTGGGGAATTTCTGATTAAGTAGCTAACAATGGACGACCCAGATTGATCAGATCAAATCCAACGGCTGATCTTGCTCTGATTTGAACCAAACTTTAATGATGATGATCAGGGGTCAGGATCTGCCTCGTCGTAGCTCAGATCCTCCAGATGTGCAACGGATGGTCCAGATCAACCTAATCTTTGAATGGACGATCTAGAGCCCTCCAAGCTTGATCCAACGGTTGAATGAGCTCTGATTGGGATGAAACCTTCAGATCTTGATTAGAGTACTTGATCAACCATAACCCTAGCTCGGATTGCTTCAGATGGTCCCGGATGGCTCAGATCTAGCCGCTCTTGAATCGGACAGCCCGGATTAATCGTAAGCTTGATAATTCGATCCGGTTCCACTTCTGACTCAAGTTTGACCCAGTATGCCCTAGGTCCAGGATCCTTTCTGCCTACAAAAATATATCAGAAAATTAGTGGCCAAATAATCTAAAAATATGCAAATTTGCAATTAAGTCCAAAATATGAGGAAATCCTAAAACCTAGGGTAAAATCATAGTTAAGCAAGTAAAACATGTGTCAAACATGGATTTTAGCAATTAAAATAATCAATAAAATGGTGCTTATCAACTCCCCCACACTTAACCTTGAGCGTCTCGCGAAAACACTAAGTAAGTATCCCCTAGATTTTCTTAAGCATAATTAGAAGCAAATGAAAAGAAATTACCTAAGGTTGTCAATTCTCAAAAATCTAAGCTCTATGGATTAGTATCTTGTCCTTAAATCAACAACTTAGCCTTTTCATCCATCATGAGTCATTGAGATGAATTTAAATCACTAGCCCTTTCAAGGAAAATTTTGGTGGCTCTCTCCTTAAGTTCTAAGTTGATGATGGAAGTGGAGCTCACTCATACACACATGCTTCTTGCACTACCATAGGCTTGCTTATTGTCTAATCTCCACCATTATTCATGATTAGGATCAATATCTACAAAAACAAATGAAAACATGGAAAATGGTAAGAAATGGAGTAAAAATCAAGGAAATGGAAAAATTGATAAAGTGGAAGACTTGAGTGCTCAAGTATGTTTCCAATGTACTTTGCCCCATCTTTACAATCCTCTAGTGATATCAAAAGTATGGTGGAGTGAAACTTGAATAAATTCCTTTGAATTGGATGAAAAACCCTTCCTTGATTTCCTTGTGCCAAGTTTCTTCAATTGCGTGCCAATCTTGTTACTTTTCTTCCCTTTCTGATTTTGTTTCCTTTTTCTATCTCTCTAGTGAATTCAGAATGTAATGGAGCAAGGCTTTAATTCGGATGAGAGTATCTTCACTGATTTATGGTGCCAAGTCAATGGGGTGCCATCTTGTGTCTCTCTTCTTTTCTTTTCAAACTGTTTTTCTTCTTTTTTTTTTGAATTCTTCTAATGGAGCATTTCGGATCTTACAAAACTCTAATTTCTTCATATCAGTTGGCATCTAGAAGTAGTTGAGCACTTAAAGTATTCCACTCAAAAATTCTGCTCAACAAAATTCAATTTCAGCCTTGGTTTTGCTCAACTCAGCTCAGCAGTTTTTTTTTCTTTTTGTTCTGATTTCCTCCACTTGCCTTCACTGGAAAGTTGCTCCCCATGAGGTTGAATTCAGTGCAAGACCATTCTGCAAATTCAGCTACGCATTTCTGAATTAGGGAGCATGCATTCAGCTTGAAGTGGATACCAAACTGCAAAACCATTCTCTTTTTTTTCTGCTGCAATTCCAGCTCACTATCTCAATTTCTCTGCTCTCCACCAGCTTCAACTCAGTCTCTACATGATGTTGCTGATCTTGACTTCCCAAAATTCCAACTTTTCAATTCTTCATCCAAGTCAAGTCCGACCCAAGATAACTTCATTTTGGCACAAACTTTTGCTTTTGCGTGCCATCTCTTTTTTTTTCTTTTCTTCTTCTTCTTTTTCTTACATTGCAGATTTTTCTTTTCATTGCATGCCACTTTGATCTTCAAAATGTAGTAAAGAATCTAAATCTCCAATTGCTTCCATCCTCTTGTTCATTTTTAGAATTCAAATTCAACTCACATGGCACCTTTTGGCTTCAACTTGGCAAAAAAAATTTTCTTTTTGACATGAAATACATCCTTGCTCCAAAATAATTCCCAAAACTTTAGTCACTCCCCCACACTTAAATCTTTGTCCGTCTCAGGCAAAATAGCATTAGAAACATTCCAAACAAACAAGCCCATAGAAAAGTGGGGTTAAGAGTAGGAAATAAGTAAAGAAAAAGGGATTGAACATGATTTTTGTCAAAATTGAAATGGAAAGGTAAACAAAGTGATTAGCCTCTATAGATGTGATCCAATCATTGAAATATGATTTTGAAAGAACCTAAGCAAGTTCTAGAGTACAATAACATATGTGTGCCACAAAAAAAATAAGGCTAATTCTCACTAGGTGCAAATGATTCATCTCAATTCATCAATTAAGAATCTAAAGCAAAGTAGTACTGAAGCATCCAAGATTTCATCCATAAGCTTAAACCCTAAGTTTTAACAACCAAATTTAATTTATTTTCAAAAGACTCTAACATGCTATGGAGATAATCTAGAGGGATACATTTATTCCTAGTCATGCAAGAAAAAGTGACAAAAGAAATAACAAGGTATTTATAATGACTCCTATGCATTCTACTCTACTCATGCATTTATTAGCAAGGACTCAATTTAAAAGAAAATTCTAGAAGTCATAAAAGTGAAAGAAAATGCAAAAAGAAACAAACTCCCCTTTATTTCTGGTGGACGGAGTCTATCTAACAGTCGCCTCCATCGTGGTAGTGGAGGAAAATGGTTGGCTGAGGGAATTAGGACTCCCCCACACTTGAACTTTGCAAAAATATGCTCCGGTGGCCGAAGGCGATTCAGGTATAATAGCCATTGAAGGAATGGAGGGCTATGGATTAAAGTAAGATCATCTCCTCCTTCTTTCTGCCTTTTAGAAGTCCTTCTAGGAGGTTGAAGTCTGTTCAGTTGGAGCACCCACTCCTGAAGTCTTCTGGACCCTGTAAAACAATGTAATACCTCTCTCAAGCGTGCAGGGTCAGAAAGAAATAAAATAATATCAGTCTCTGCATGAAATGTATCCAAAACTGCATCATATCCAATTAAATCAAATTCTGGTATCTCAATGAATTTTTCATAAGTAATATCTTCCAAAGGTATATCAAGAAACTTATCAGAACCCATGAAATCAACTTTTGGCGCATCAATAGTATTTTCACAATTATTTCCTATCATGAGTGTATCAAGCAATGTGTCACAGCCAATGAAATCAATCTCAAGTACCTCAAAAATTTTATCACATTCATTTTCAGCATAAGATATAGCAAGAGATTCATCAAAATAAATAACATCAATTTCAGGCACTTCTAAAAATTTTTCACTATCCATATCCACAAAAGATGTATCAAGTAATTCATCATAACAAACAACATCAATTATAGGTGCCTCTAAAATTATTTCGCGATCCATATCAAGAGATGTATCAAGTAATGCATTATGACCAATGAAATCAATTTTTGGTATCTCTATTGGATTTGCACAAACAATTTCTACACAAGGTATATCAATAAATTCATCATAACCAATAGAGTCAGTACTAGTTACCTTTCTGAATTTTTCTGAACAAAGAGGAGAAATACTTACCTGAGCGTGCTGGAGAATACCTGGAGGTTCTACAAGAGTAGATGTATCCATAGCCTCCTCCTGATCAAGTACATGCTCCTCTTCAGCCTCAAGCTCTGGTGGACAATCAACTGGTGATCCTTGGGTGCTTGCTTCCACCATGCAAGTCCCTACACTTTCTGGTTCATCTTCTGAATCTTGTGGTGGTCCCTGGGGCTTAGTGCAATCCCCTACACCTATGGAATCATCTCTCTGTATGTTTCCTCAGTAATATCTGCAACAACAACATTAAAAAAATTAGGACCATCAATAATGCTATCATCACAAAATAAAAGTCTAGAATGGTCCTGTGGAGCTTCAGTTTCTTCTTCTGGAGCTGAAAAATTTGGAAATGGATTTTGAATAGGAATTTCCGGAGGAATGCATGCTGTAGGTGCCCTGATTTTAATGATTTCTTCTTCTTCTTCTTCTACCAAATTTGCAAGATTACTTGAAGAAGGACTTGGCCATGCACTAGGGTCACCTTGAACTGATATAAAATCAACTCCGGGGCTCTCAGAACTAAAAACAACTTGAGAAGATAATTGTTCTGATCTTCGGGCTTTTATCTGATTCAAATCACTAGCCACTTGTTCCATTTGCCTTCCGAGGTTTTGAAGCTCTTGTTGAAACATTTGTTGAAATTGAGACTGTGGTGGTTGATAAAATGGTTGCATAGGCTGATTAAACTGCTGAAAATTTAGGTCACAAGTTGGTGGATATGGCTGAAAATTCTGATTCTGGAATTCTTGGATCTGAGGTTGAAATTGTGATGGTGAACACTGAAATTGAGTGGGCTGAAATTCTTGCTGCCATGGCTGAAAATTTTGGAAAGGTTGCCCTTGCTGATATTGTTGAAATTGTGACTGATCTTGTTGATAAGGTGGCTGAAAGTTAGGCTGAAAATGCTGAATTTGGGGCTCAAAACTTTGGAATAGTGGCTGCCCATTCTGAAAATTCTGGAAATTTGGTAGACTTGGCTGAAAATCTGGCTGAAATTGTTGGAATTGCTGTGGTTGTTCGAATTGTTGTAATGGTGGCTGAAAAAATTGGTTTGGTTGAACTTGATGGAAGGGTGGTTGCTGAAAATTTTGATTATCTAAACACCCTTGCTGAAACTGAAAGTTTGGTTGCTGAAAATTCAAATGGGCCTGCTGGAAATCAGAATATGGCTGCTGGAATTCTTGCTGTGGCGGTTGAAATTGTTGGAAAGACTGAAATTCTGAATAGGGTTGCTGAAATTGGTTAAGAGGCTGAAATTGTGGCTGAGGTGGCTGAAATGTAGGCTGAATCGGCTGCTGGTGAGTAGACGACTGAGCTTTATGTTTTTGTTGGTAGTCCAACTCCTTAACCCTACACTTCAACTCCACCAATGCCTCTTTTATCTTTGTACAGAACTCTGGTGACCACATTTTGATCTTACAGCCCTATCACAAAACAAACAAGAAAAAAAATGGAAGCAACCGTATATGAAAGATAAAGCAAAATAAAACAGAACCCAATGATATGTCCAAAGGCATACAAGCAAAAATCAAACAAATCAACTAGTTGCTTCCCCGGCAACGGCGCCAAAAATTTGATAGCGTCGAAATACTAGTTTAAAGTTGTCACGAATTGTGGGACCATCAAAATTTAAATGTATATGAATGCTGGAAACCCTTTTTGCAATCAAGAATATGAAAACGTAGTAAAGGGGCCACAGGTCGTATTTTTCCTCGGGACTAGTTGACGTTGCGTGATTCGTGCTTGTATTTATGTGTCGTTTGTGTTTTTGGATTTGGTTTTGGTTGCAATCAGAAATTACAATGCACTAAAAATCCCACTTAACTTGACATCAATTGATGCCAAAACTTCTTTTGATAAAAGAAATGCAGTAGCTAAAACTAATATTCAGAATGAAGCTTAAAGTTAAAGAAATGAGCTGGCTGTGAAACAAGCTGAAGTCGAATGCAATAGCTCACTTAAAAGGGTTATTTAACTACAGGAATTACAGCTCAAAATCATGAATCATTAGCTGAATCTTCACTTAAAACAGATTCCATAGATGGTGCCAACTTGATACGCAATGGAACAACCTTTGTGCCAAAAACTTAACTAAATTCAGCGCTATAAATTGATGGTTAACAATTGATGTACAGCAATTGGATGGAAACACACAAATAGAATACAAACTTCACAAGCTACCGAAATTAAGACAAATTCGAATAACACAGCAATTACAAACTTCACAAGCTACACAAATAGAATACAGCAATTGCAGAAATTCAGAAATGCAATGTAGAGAGAAAATCCAACAAACAATGCTCTCTTGATACACAATTTCAGAACTGATACTTGAGAGATATTTGATGGATTGCAGAAATTGAAATTGGATGGCAGAAAATGCAACATGTGCAGGAAATGCAGAAGTGAAAGACAGCAGGTGATTGCAGAAATGCAGTGACTGATCAAGTGCTGAAATTAACTATGCATGATGAATTCGAGTACCAAAAATACACTACAAGGTGTGCTAAATGTGATCCAAATTGATGCTGATGCTGAACCCGATACAATCTCAGAAATGCTGAACTGAAACTACTGAAAATAAGATGATACGCAGGTAAAACAAAGCTGTCATGCAAGTAAACTAATGCTAATTCAGAAACCGCATGAAGACAGAAATGCATGAAAAACTTAAGGAATTCAGTTCAGAAACTACATCCAATCACTATGTAAATGAAACAACTGCAAGATGAATTCAGATGCACTAAGATAGAGTTCAAGGAAGCTTAAGAAAAACCATTTTTAATTGCAACAAATTGCTGGGATGAGCTAAGTGGCAGAGATTTAACCAATTGCAGAAATTTAGCAATTAACTTGGACACAACAAGCAACTGAACTTAAATGGATTCATTATTCTGAAGATCAGCAAGGCTCAAGTGTAACTCACATTAATTGACACAAAACGCATGAATAAATGGACTGAAATTGCGGAAACAATCTGAAATTGCAGAAATGATGGATACGCAAGCTGGAATTTCAGAATATGGTTGATACGCAACAATGAAATGGCACGCAAGGAATTAAACAGAAATACACTGAAATAAAAAGCGATTATCCACTAAACAAGTTCCTAAACTACTTAACTTGAAGATTGAACCCTAATTTAAGCTAGAACAATTGCATTAAACGAATTTAACGAATCTGAAACCAAGGCAGAAACCAAACACGGCAGTAATGGAAATTAAAGCTACAAACAACTGAAATTAACTAACTAAACTAGCATCTATCCCTTCTCTGAGCTCAAATTCGTCTTGCCGTCACACAAGATATGAGCCACGAACCCGTAAGCTCAACACATCGCCGGAAAACTATCCTTGCGAAGCAAATCTAGCTCAGCTCTGCTCAAATGCGAAAACCCATCCAATTCCTTCAACTCAGCTGCGATGATGATTTGAGATTGGTCCGAGCACTTCAGGGAACCCCTCTGAACTACTCAGATGAATGAAATGGTGCACAGCATTGAAATCCAGGAAGTGACGGCAAAACTGATGAGACCTCGATCAGTCTTGTTCTTGGGCAATTTAGAGCTAGCTTCTTCTCGGAAACACTTTGCCAACGATCCGGAACTTGATCCAAAGGAGAGAATGATGCTGTCGCGCCCCTTGGATGAAGAACTCAGCTTGAAAATAAAGAAGAAATGAAGCAACCTACTGTAGCAGCAGAGACGTGACGGGGAGAGCTGCGGGGAATTTCTGATTAAGTAGCTAACAATGGACGGCCCAGATTGATGAGATCAAATCCAACGGTTGATCTTGCTCTGATTTGAACCAAACTTTAATGATGATGATCAGGGGTCAGGATCTGCCTCGTGGTAGCTCGGATCCTCCAGATGTGTAACGGATAGTCCAGATCAACCTAATCTTTGAATGGACGATCTAGAGCCCTCCAAGCTTGATCCAACGGTTGAATGAGCTCTGATTGGGATGAAACCTTCAGATCTTGATCAGAGTACTTGATCAACCCTAACCCTAGCTCGGATTGCTTCAGATGGTCCCGGATGGCTCAGATCTAGCCGCTCTTGAATCGGACGACCCGGATTAATCGTAAGCTTGATAATTCGATCCGGTTCCACTTCCGACTCATGTTTGACCCAGTATGCCCTAGGTCCAGGATTCTTTCATGCCTATACAAATATA
This sequence comes from Boesenbergia rotunda, assembly GCA_024364735.1. Taxonomy (NCBI): domain Eukaryota; kingdom Viridiplantae; phylum Streptophyta; class Magnoliopsida; order Zingiberales; family Zingiberaceae; genus Boesenbergia; species Boesenbergia rotunda. The sequence continues at coordinate 91,624 of JAGFNQ010005979.1, forward strand.
TCAGAAAATTAGTGGCCAAATAATCTAAAAATGTGCAAATTTGCAATTAAGTCCAAAATAAGAGGAAATCCTAAAACCTAGGGTAAAATCAAGTTAAGCAAGTAAAACATGGGTCAAACATGGATTTTAGCAATTAAAATAATCAATAAAATGGTGCTTATCAGGCACCTTAAGAACGCCCCGGTTCTGGACTACCGAAGCTGTCCACGGTTCTGGCACTACCGAAGCTGTGCAACAGGGATGGGAACCTTAAGAACGCCCCGGTTCTAGGACTACCGACTATGCTGTCCTTACCCTAGTAGGTCGAGGCTAGCTACCTCGTATTTACTTAGGGATGCGCGCTTATGATGTATGTATGTGGTACAAGCCGGGGACCCCAATGATGTTATGTTTATGCTAAGCATTTAAAAGTATGATTTTAAAACTAAGCATTCTTATGTAGTAAATGCATTTGACTCATGCATACATCCATGTTATGCATCGCACCAGGGTAAGTACGTTTTATGTTTTATGCTTATGCTTATGCGTATATCTTATGCTATGATAAGTATGTCTCAGGTTCATGTATGCTAAGAATTATGTCATGTATAAGTATGTCATGTTAGTGAGAGCCCTAGAGCCAATCATATGATGATTACTTTTTGGACTCATTGTATCATATTCTTGTATATATATTTCTTATATATAAAGGCATTTCTTATGGTTATTGTACTTATGTGTATTGGTGCCAAATAACTTAGTATAATAACGTCCTTGAGTAGAAGGTTCTTATCTATATCAATCGATTAGTTGAATCGATAGTGAGATGATATAGAGAACACTACTCTTAATTATTCCTAGTCAAGTATTAACATTCAAGGACAATGTTAATGCATAGAGACTAGCATGTAGGTCAACATGATGACTTGATCTCACAAGTCATGGATATGAGATATCAAGTTGGCACATGGGTATACATTAGAGAATGTATACTGAATGGCCCGCCATGAGAAAGTATCATGGATCGTTATATGAGTGTCATATATTTTCTCATGTGACTATTAGTATGACTATAGTCCTAGACCTGAAGTTACCATAGTTCCCTACATAAGGAGTTACGTACTTTGGCTTCGTCAAACGTCACCCGTAACTGGGTGGACTATAAAGGCGATTACTGGGTTTGTAACAAATTATGTGGAGGGATGTGAGTAACGTAGATGGGATCTATCACTCCTATATGACGGGAGTGATATCTTCGTTCTTGATAGAGTAAGACCACTAAGTGCATGACCATGCCCAAATAAGGCAATATTAGATATTGAGCTTATTTGATTATAGTGAGTCTACTTGGAGATCAAGACATATAGATTGATTTGAGGATGACACGGTCTATGCCTCATGAAAGATCAATCTAGATATCAAGGATAGAAGGACGTTGTCACATATTGTGATGGTCACAATTATTAGTCACAATGGTGATGTTGGATCTCGACATTCTTGTAACTTGGGTAGCAATGATGTGTTGCTAGATACCTCTCATTGCTTATGTCCTTAAATAGGTTTAAGAGCATTGCCAACGTTACAAGAACCTATAGGGTCACACACATAGAGCAATAGATGGAGAATAAGTCCATATGATGGACCGAGAGTAATGAAGTCAAAGTTTGACTTTGGCTAAATATGGAAAGTCCATAAAAGGCAAGTTTGACTTGACTCAAATTAGACAACTTGAGTTAGACTCGAGTTTGATCCAAGTGTTGGATGAATCTAATCATGAGAGAGTAATGAAGTCAAAGTTTGACTTTGGCTAAATATGGAAAGTCCATAAAAGGCAAGTTTGACTTGACTCAAATTAGACAACTTGAGTTGGACTCGAGTTTGATCCAAGTGTTGGATGAATTTAATCATGAGAGAGTAATGAAGTCAAAGTTTGACTTTGGCTAAATATGAAAAGTCCATAAGAGGCAAGTTTGACTGACTCAAGCCACATCACCTTGACTTGACCAAGTGATGACTTGGCATCATCATCAAGGCTAAGTAACCTCCCCATTTGAATTTTGAATTCAAAAAGGGGGTTACCAAAGGTGGTGGCCGGCCACTTAATGGCCAATAATGGCCATTAAATGGCCGGCCATTAAAACACACAAAAGGTGTTTTAATTTTGGTGTGGTGATTCATTCTACTCCTTACTTGGTTTTGGTTTGGTTTTGCTCTCCCTCTCCTCTCATCTTGCCGAGACCCCAAGTAGTGCTAGCACACTTTTGGGCTCTCCTCTCCACTCTCTTGCTTGTGTGGATACTTCTAGATGGTTGCTACTTTGCATCCATGAGATCCGACACCAACTGAGGAGCGAGCGGGAATTGCGGGGCACGCATCGAAGGTAGTTTTTCTCTTCTCTAATAGATCTAGGTTGTAGATCGGTTTTGAAGCATATAAACGAGCACTCGTAAATTTTTGAAATGGTTTTCTTCGCTCGGATCCTTTCTATTGGGGCTTTCGGGGTTTCCGCGACGCGAAAAAGCGGTTTTCGTGGCCCGAAAAACCCTACAGTGGTATCAGAGCCACGAGCGAAGCTTGTGCTCGTTTTGGTTTTTATTTTTTTGTATTAGATACAAAATTTAGATAATTTTATGCTTCTGTAATTTTTCTAAATTTTAGGATTTTTGAGTATTTTTCCTCGTAGAGGCAAAGCGACGAGTGCGAAGCACTTGTAGACTTTGCCACCGAGAAAAACTTCTCCGAAACGGCAAGTTTCGCCCAAATGGATTTTGGGACAGCGGGTAAAGGCGCTGTATAATCGCAAGAAGAAACTCGTGAATGTTATTTCACGAGTAGGGGCGCTGCCCCTAACCCCGCAAGGGGCCTTGTCTCGCGATTACGCCCGAAACCCGCTTACCGGGACCGCCGCGGTGTTGTGACTCGAAAAATTCTAAAAATCAGTAGAAAAATTATATAAAAACTGTAAAATTATATAATTTTGAATTATGTACAGTAGTGTGATGGTCATGGCCCAAAACCCAATTTTTAATAAGATTAAAATTGTGTTGTAATTCATAATACGGCCTGCGCGCCGTTTTTGTACATGTGCGTGTTGTATTGTGTTTGCGACCTACGTGTCGGCTTTTAATATTTTATTTCTGTTGTATTTCATATTTAGACTCGAATGTAACTCGAGTATAAGAATTTGTAATGTACAAAAGTGAAGACGACGGATATTCCGGAGAACTTGGACTCGGGAGGACTAGCCGACAACACAAAGACGGTCAAGAGGAAGCGCTTGCAGAAGCCGCTAGACCTAGGTTGACCATCGGATCCTCTCATTGGCTTGAGAGAGTCTTAGTAGGGCCATGACCAAGTCACTTATGTTTATTTTTATTATTGCTATGCTTGTGATGTATAAGATGCATGATAATGTAGAAAAGTAAAAATAAACTTAAGTGTATGAGATGCACAAGTAATGTGGGAACCACATTTTGATGTGCACTTAATACACATTTAGGATCAAATTAGATTTCATAAATGCCGAGATGTGATGCACATCCTCGATTAGATTAGATCTAAAATCGAATCAACTCGTAAACGCCTACCGGGTCCTGATACCCATCACTACCTCGATCATATGCGCTTGTCGATTCTGCCAAAGCAGAGCAACGCATTTAATCTTGGTAGGATACGGAGGGACAACCTTGGTCCCGCCTATCACGGCTCGGGATAGATCGAGCTCAATCAGATTGAGTAACTAGTTAACTCAATTGGATCGAGTAAAGCTATAGGCGTATTCCAATAGTTGGAAAGGGTAGGACAAAATCACCGTTTTAAATAGTCTTGAGCGATTTAGCCAAAGCTAACTCAAGATTATTCGTAAACGTTAAATCTTGATCCTATAAACAAGAGTTGCATAGAGATGTAATTGATAAATTAGTTATCTATCGATCATACTAAGTCTTGGGCGATTTAGCCAAAGCTAACTCAAGGCATAGTATGATGTGGATATTGTCCCACATAAATTATAGTACGGATCTAGTAGTGTGGTTTGACCACTCCAATGACTTGATTCCACCAAAATTCCTATAATTTAGTGGGAGCATCATTTAATTAAAGGCCTAATTAGATGATTACTAGAATATGATATTTATTCTCTGCATTTATCTGTTGTAGAGTGCTATGTCTTCAAACGCGAATACTCTCTCTCTGCGATCTGTCCTTGAGAAGGACAAGCTCACTGGAGCTAATTTCCTAGACTGGTACAGGAACATGAGGATAGTCCTCAAACAGGAACGTAAGCTGTACGTTCTAGAGCAAGCAGTTCCTGAAGCACCACCACCCTCAGCCATCCGTAGCGTTAGAGATGCTCATCAGAAGCATCAAGACGACGCGTTAGACGTGTCGTGCCTAATGCTATGCTGCATGTCCTTTGAGCTTCAGAAGCAACACGAGAACATGAATGCTTATGATATGATTGGCCACCTCAAGCAATTATATCAAGGGCAGGCAAGGCATGAGCGGTTCGAAGTGACTCAGGCCCTCTTTTCATGCAAGATGAAAGAGGAAACCCCAGTAGGAACTCACGTACTCAAGATGATTGGGTACGTCGAGAACCTCGATAGACTAGGGTTTCCCTTGGGCCAAGAGCTAGCTACCGACCTGATTCTACAATCGTTGCCGCCAGGTTACCGTCAATTCGTCATGAATACAACATGAACGAATTAGACAAACCACTTCCCGAGATACTCAACATGTTAAGAACTGCTGAGCCTAATCTCACCAAGCCTAGTACCGTCCTGATGGTACAGAAGGGCAAAGGCAAGGGTAAGTGGAAGCCCAAAGGTAAGGGTAAGACCCAAACCAAGAGCAAAGCCAGCTCTGCAGCACTTAAACCCAAGGGTGGGGTGCAGAAGGATGCCACCTGTTTCCATTGCGGTGAGAAAGGGCATTGGAAAAGAAACTACAAGATCTACCTGGAGGATCTTAAGAAGAAGAGAAGCGAGCCTTCTACTTCAGGTATATATGTTATAGAAGTCAACCTTTCTATTTCTACATCATGGGTATTAGATACTGGATGTGCTTCTCACATTTGTACCAATGTGCAGGGGCTGAGAAATAGCAGGGCATTGGCAAAGGGCGAGGTGGACCTACGAGTAGGCAATGGAGCACGAGTTGCTGCTGTTGCTGTAGGAACTTATTTTCTATCTCTGCCCTCTGGGCTTGTACTGGAACTAGATGATTGTTGTTATGTACCTGCACTTACTAAGAACATAATTTCTGTTTCTTGTCTAGACAAGAAAGGCTTCTCATTTATAATTAAGAACAAATGTTGTTCAGTCTATTTAAATGAAATGTTCTATTGTAGTGCAGATCTTATCAACGGACTCTACATTCTAGACTTAGAACGCTCTATCTATAATGTAAGTACCAAGAGGTTGAGATCAAATGAGTTGAACCCAACCTATCTCTGGCACTGTCGCTTAGGCCACATAAATGAGAGTCGCTTGTCCCAGCTCCATAAGGATGGATTGCTGGATTCATTTGTTTTTGAATCATATGAGACATGCGAGTCATGCCTTCTAGGCAAGATGACTAAGACTCCCTTTAGTGGACATAGCGAGAGGGCAACAGATTGTTAGGACTCATACATTCTGATGTATGTGGCCCTTTCAATGTTGCTGCTCGAGGTGGTTATAGATACTTCATCACATTTACTGATGATTTCAGTAGATATGGTTATGTGTACTTGATGACACATAAGTCCGAGTCCTTTGAAAAGTTCAAAGAATTCAGAAATGAAGTATAAAACCAACTCGGCAAGAGTATTAAAATACTTCGATCAGATCGAGGTGGAGAATACTTGAGCCATGAGTTTCGTGACTATTTAGCTGAGTGTGGGATTCTATCTCAACTCACTCCTCCTGGGACACCACAGTGGAATGGTGTATCCGAAAGGAGGAATCGTACCTTATTAGATATGGTACGATCTATGATGAGTCACGCAGATCTTCCTATATCCTTTTGGGGATATGCTCTAGACACGGCAGCGTTCACACTTAACCGTGTTCCATCAAAGGCGGTCATGAAGACACCATATACGATATGGACTGGGAGGAGTCCCAAGATGTCTTTCATGAGGGTTTGGGGTTGTGAGGCTTACGTTGACGTCAAGTCTCAGACAAACTGGGACCCAAGTCCGATAAGTGCTATTTCGTGGGATATCCCTAGGAAACTAAGGGATATTACTTCTACATTCCCAGTCACACAAAGTGTTTGTTGCTAAGACTGGGTCTTTCTAGAAAGGGACTTTGTTTCTAGAAAGACTAGTGGGAGTTCGTTTGATCTTGAAGAAGTTCAAGACAACGACCATAGCACTGAGCCCTTGATGGATACTGAACAGGAACCACAAGAAATTGTGGATGAGATTGTTACACAAGAAGTTGTGGAACAACAACCTGTTCAGGTAGACCTACCTCTTCGCAGGTCTGATAGGATACGTCGTCAGCCTGAGAGATATTCATTTCTCTTGCCTGACCATGATGACATTATGATCATAGATAGCCTACCACCTATCAGGAAGCTGTGATGAGCCCAGATTCTGAGTCATGGCTGGAAGCCATGAGATCCGAATGGAATCCATGTACACTAACCAAGTTTGGACCTTGGTTGATCCACCTGAAGGGGTCAAACCCATTGGGTGTAAGTGGGTCTTTAAGAGAAAGCCTAACATGGATGGACTTACTCATACCTATAAGGGGTAGACTGGTAGCTAAAGGTTTCAAGCAAAATTCATGGTACTGATATGATGAAACTTTTTCTCCAGTAGCGATGTTT
>JAGFNQ010005979.1:121697-215632 GCA_024364735.1 Boesenbergia rotunda
AAGTCACTTATGTTTATTTTTATTATTGCTATGCTTGTGATGTATAAGATGCATGATAATGTAGAAAAGTAAAAATAAACTTAAGTGTATGAGATGCACAAGTAATGTGGGAACCACATTTTGATGTGCACTTAATACACATTTAGGATCAAATTAGATTTCATAAATGCCGAGATGTGATGCACATCCTCGATTAGATTAGATCTAAAATCGAATCAACTCGTAAACGCCTACCGGGTCCTGATACCCATCACTACCTCGATCATATGCGCTTGTCGATTCTGCCAAAGCAGAGCAACGCATTTAATCTTGGTAGGATACGGAGGGACAACCTTGGTCCCGCCTATCACGGCTCGGGATAGATCGAGCTCAATCAGATTGAGTAACTAGTTAACTCAATTGGATCGAGTAAAGCTATAGGCGTATTCCAATAGTTGGAAAGGGTAGGACAAAATCACCGTTTTAAATAGTCTTGAGCGATTTAGCCAAAGCTAACTCAAGATTATTCGTAAACGTTAAATCTTGATCCTATAAACAAGAGTTGCATAGAGATGTAATTGATAAATTAGTTATCTACCGATCATACTAAGTCTTGGGCGATTTAGCCAAAGCTAACTCAAGGCATAGTATGATGTGGATATTGTCCCACATAAATTATAGTACGGATCTAGTAGTGTGGTTTGACCACTCCAATGACTTGATTCCACCAAAATTCCTATAATTTAGTGGGAGCATCATTTAATTAAAGGCCTAATTAGATGATTACTAGAATATGATATTTATTCTCTGCATTTATCTGTTGTAGAGTGCCATATCTTTAAACGCGAATACTCTCTCTCTGCGATCTGTCCTTGAGAAGGACAAGCTCACTGGAGCTAATTTCCTAGACTGGTACAGGAACATGAGGATAGTCCTCAAACAGGAACGTAAGCTGTACGATCTAGAGCAAGCAGTTCCTGAAGCACCACCACCCTCAGCCATCCGTAGCGTTAGAGATGCTCATCAGAAGCATCAAGACGACGCGTTAGACGTGTCGTGCCTAATGCTATGCTGCATGTCCTTTGAGCTTCAGAAGCAACACGAGAACATGAATGCTTATGATATGATTGGCCACCTCAAGCAATTATATCAAGGGCAGGCAAGGCATGAGCGGTTCGAAGTGACTCAGGCCCTCTTTTCATGCAAGATGAAAGAGGAAACCCCAGTAGGAACTCACGTACTCAAGATGATTGGGTACGTCGAGAACCTCGATAGACTAGGGTTTCCCTTGGGCCAAGAGCTGGCTACCGACCTGATTCTACAATCGTTGCCGCCAGGTTACCGTCAATTCGTCATGAATTACAACATGAACGAATTAGACAAACCACTTCCCGAGATACTCAACATGTTAAGAACTGCTGAGCCTAATCTCACCAAGCCTAGTACCGTCCTGATGGTACAGAAGGGCAAAGGCAAGGGTAAGTGGAAGCCCAAAGGTAAGGGTAAGACCCAAACCAAGAGCAAAGCCAGCTCTGCAGCACTTAAACCCAAGGGTGGGGTGCAGAAGGATGCCACCTGTTTCCATTGCGGTGAGAAAGGGCATTGGAAAAGAAACTACAAGATCTACCTGGAGGATCTTAAGAAGAAGAGAAGCGAGCCTTCTACTTCAGGTATATATGTTATAGAAGTCAACCTTTCTATTTCTACATCATGGGTATTAGATACTGGATGTGCTTCTCACATTTGTACCAATGTGCAGGGGCTGAGAAATAGCAGGGCATTGGCAAAGGGCGAGGTGGACCTACGAGTAGGCAATGGAGCACGAGTTGCTGCTGTTGCTGTAGGAACTTATTTTCTATCTCTGCCCTCTGGGCTTGTACTGGAACTAGATGATTGTTGTTATGTACCTGCACTTACTAAGAACATAATTTCTGTTTCTTGTCTAGACAAGAAAGGCTTCTCATTTATAATTAAGAACAAATGTTGTTCAGTCTATTTAAATGAAATGTTCTATTGTAGTGCAGATCTTATCAACGGACTCTACATTCTAGACTTAGAACGCTCTATCTATAATGTAAGTACCAAGAGGTTGAGATCAAATGAGTTGAACCCAACCTATCTCTGGCACTGTCGCTTAGGCCACATAAATGAGAGTCGCTTGTCCCAGCTCCATAAGGATGGATTGCTGGATTCATTTGTTTTGAATCATATGAGACATGCGAGTCATGCCTTCTAGGCAAGATGACTAAGACTCCCTTTAGTGGACATAGCGAGAGGGCAACAGATTTGTTAGGACTCATACATTCTGATGTATGTGGCCCTTTCAATGTTGCTGCTCGAGGTGGTTATAGATACTTCATCACATTTACTGATGATTTCAGTAGATATGGTTATGTGTACTTGATGACACATAAGTCCGAGTCCTTTGAAAAGTTCAAAGAATTCAGAAATGAAGTATAAAACCAACTCGGCAAGAGTATTAAAATACTTCGATCAGATCGAGGTGGAGAATACTTGAGCCATGAGTTTCGTGACTATTTAGCTGAGTGTGGGATTCTATCTCAACTCACTCCTCCTGGGACACCACAGTGGAATGGTGTATCCGAAAGGAGGAATCGTACCTTATTAGATATGGTACGATCTATGATGAGTCACGCAGATCTTCCTATATCCTTTTGGGGATATGCTCTAGACACGGCAGCGTTCACACTTAACCGTGTTCCATCAAAGGCGGTCATGAAGACACCATATACGATATGGACTGGGAGGAGTCCCAAGATGTCTTTCATGAGGGTTTGGGGTTGTGAGGCTTACGTTTGACGTCAAGTCTCAGACAAACTGGGACCCAAGTCCGATAAGTGCTATTTCGTGGGATATCCCTAGGAAACTAAGGGATATTACTTCTACATTCCCAGTCGACACAAAGTGTTTGTTGCTAAGACTGGGGTCTTTCTAGAAAGGGACTTTGTTTCTAGAAAGACTAGTGGGAGTTCGTTTGATCTTGAAGAAGTTCAAGACAACGACCATAGCACTGAGCCCTTGATGGATACTGAACAGGAACCACAAGAAATTGTGGATGAGATTGTTACACAAGAAGTTGTGGAACAACAACCTGTTCAGGTAGACCTACCTCTTCGCAGGTCTGATAGGATACGTCGTCAGCCTGAGAGATATTCATTTCTCTTACCTGACCATGATGACATTATGATCATTGAGAATGAGCCTACCACCTATCAGGAAGCTGTGATGAGCCCAGATTCTGAGTCATGGCTGGAAGCCATGAGATCCGAAATGGAATCCATGTACACTAACCAAGTTTGGACCTTGGTTGATCCACCTGAAGGGGTCAAACCCATTGGGTGTAAGTGGGTCTTTAAGAGAAAGCCTAACATGGATGGACTTACTCATACCTATAAGGGTAGACTGGTAGCTAAAGGTTTCAAGCAAATTCATGGTATTGACTATGATGAAACTTTTTCTCCAGTAGCGATGTTTAAGTCCATTCGGATCATACTTGCTATTGCAGCCTACCACGATTATGAGATCTGGCAGATGGATGTCAAGACAGCGTTTCTGAATGGAAACCTCCTCGAGGATGTGTACATGACACAGCCTGAGGGTTTTGTAGATCCACAGCATACTGGCAGAGTATGCAAGCTGCATAGGGCCATTTATGGTCTAAAGCAAGCCTCTCGGAGCTGGAATCTTCGATTCGATGATGCGATCAAACAGTTTGGTTTCATCAAGAACGAAGATAAACCTTGTGTCTATAAGATGGTTAGTGGGAGCACAGTAGTCTTCCTAGTCTTGTATGTGGATGACATACTACTCATTGGGAACAACATCCCTTCGCTACAGTCTGTGAAGACTTGGTTGGGGACTTGTTTCGCAATGAAGGACTTAGGTGAAGCAGCCTGCATTCTAGGCATTAAGATCTATAGAGATAGATCTAAGAGATTGCTTGGCCTAAGTCAGAGTACATACATCGATACGGTATTACACCGTTTTGCCATGCAGAATTCCAAGAGAGGAATTCTGCCAATGTCACATGGTGTGAGTCTTTCGAAGACACAGAGTCCCTCTTCTAGAGAGGAGAGAGACCGCATGGATAAGATCCTTTATGCTTCTGCCATAGGATCTATCATGTACGCCATGCTATGTACTCGTCCTGATGTCTCGTATGCTTTGAGCATGACGAGCTGGTACCAGTCAGATCCAGGTGAACGTCACTGGATAGCGGTCAAGAATATCCTTAAGTACTTGAGAAGGACTAAGGAATATTTTTTGATATTTGGAGGCGATGAGCATCTAGTTGTAAAGGGTTACACTGATGCCAGCTTCCAAACCGACCAGGATGATTACAGATCGCAGTCAGGGTTCGTGTTTTGCTTGAATGGCGGAGCTGTGAGCTGGAAGAGTTCGAAGCAGGACACAGTTGTAGATTCTACAACAGAAGCTGAGTATATTGCTGCATCAGAGGCAGCAAAGGAGGCAGTTTGGATCCGCAAGTTCATCACTGAGCTTGGGGTGGTTCCTAGCATATCTGATCCCGTAGAGCTCTATTGTGACAACAATGGAGCTATTGCGCAGGCTAAGGAACCTCGCTCACACCAGCGGACCAAACACATACTACGGCGATTCCATCTCATTCGAGAGATCATCGATCGAGGAGATGTGAAGATTTGCAGAGTACCCATAGAGGCTAACGTCGCAGATCCCTTGACCAAGGCTTTGGCACAGATGAAGCATGATGGTCACACTAGGTCATTGGGTATTAGATACTACAGCGATTGGCACTAGTGCTAGTGGGAGATTGTTAGTGAGAGCCCTATAGCCAATCATATGATGATTACTTTTTGGACTCATTGTATCATATTCTTGTATATATATTTCTTATATATAAAGGCATTTCTTATGGTTATTGTACTTATGTGTATTGGTGCCAAATAACTTAGTATAATAACGTCCTTGAGTAGAAGATTCTTATCTATATCAATCGATTAGTTGAATCGATAGTGAGATGATATAGAGAACACTACTCTTAATTATTCCTAGTCAAGTATTAACATTCAAGGACAATGTTAATGCATAGAGACTAGCATGTAGGTCAACATGATGACTTGATCTCACAAGTCATGGATATGAGATATCAAGTTGACACATGGGTATACATTAGAGAATGTATACTGAATGGCCCGCCATGAGAAAGTATCATGGATCGTTATATGAGTGTCATATACTTTCTCATGTGACTATTAGTATGACTATAGTCCTAGACCTGAAGTTACCATAGTTCCCTACATAAGGAGTTACGTACTTTGGCTTCGTCAAACGTCACCCGTAACTGGGTGGACTATAAAGGCGATTACTGGGTTTGTAACAAATTATGCGGAGGGATGTGAGTAACGTAGATGGGATCTATCCCTCCTATATGACGGGAGTGATATCTTCGTTCTTGATAGAGTAAGACCACTAAGTGCATGGCCATGCCCAAATAAGGCAATATTAGATATTGAGCTTATTTGATTATAGTGAGTCTACTTGGAGATCAAGACATATAGATTGATTTGAGGATGACACGGTCTATGCCTCATGAAAGATCAATCTAGATATCGAGGATAGAAGGACGTTGTCACATATTGTGATGGTCACAATTATTAGTCACAATGGTGATGTTGGATCTCGACATTCTTGTAACTTGGGTAGCAATGATGTGTTGCTAGATACCTCTCATTGCTTATGTCCTTAAATAGGTTTAAGGGCATTGCCAATGTTACAAGAACCTATAGGGTCACACACATAGAGCAATAGATGGAGAATAAGTCCATATGATGGACCGAGAGTAATGAAGTCAAAGTTTGACTTTGGCTAAATATGGAAAGTCCATAAAAGGCAAGTTTGACTTGACTCAAATTAGACAACTTGAGTTGGACTCGAGTTTGATCCAAGTGTTGGATGAATCTAATCATGAGAGAGTAATGAAGTCAAAGTTTGACTTTGGCTAAATATGAAAAGTCCATAAAAGACAAGTTTGACTTGACTCAAATTAGACAACTTGAGTTGGACTCGAGTTTGATCCAAGTGTTGGATGAATCTAATCATGAGAGAGTAATGAAGTCAAAGTTTGACTTTGGCTAAATATGGAAAGTCCATAAGAGGCAAGTTTGACTTGACTCAAGCCACATCACCTTGACTTGACCAAGTGATGACTTGGCATCATCATCAAGGCTAAGTAACCTCCCCATTTAAATTTTGAATTCAAAAAGGGGGTTACCAAAGGTGGTGGCCGGCCACTTAATGGCCAATAATGGCCATTAAATGGCCGGCCATTAAAACACACAAAAGGTGTTTTAATTTTGGTGTGGTGATTCATTCTACTCCTTACTTGGTTTTGGTTTGGTTTTGCTCTCCCTCTCCTCTCATCTTGCCGAGACCCCAAGTAGTGCTAGCACACTTTTGGGCTCTCCTCTCCACTCTCTTGCTTGTGTGGATACTTCTAGAGGGTTGCTACTTTGCATCCTTGAGATCTGACACCAACCGAGGAGCGAGCGGGAATTGCGGGGCACGCATCGAAGGTAGTTTTTCTCTTCTCTAATAGATCTAGGTTGTAGATCGGTTTTGAAGCATATAAACGAGCACTCGTAAATTTTTGAAATGGTTTTCTTCGCTCGGATCCTTTCTATTGGGGCTTTCGGGGTTTCCGCGACGCGAAAAAGCGGTTTTCGTGGCCCGAAAAGCCCTATATTTCACAGGTTCATGTATGCTAAGAATTATGCCATGTATAAGTATGTCTTATGATCATGTATGTTAAGATTTATGTCATGCTAAGTATGTTGTAGATCTATGGTTATGTTAGGAATCATGCTATGTAGTTGTTCATATGCTTATGACTTATGCCATGACCATGTTTAAGTTTATGTTCAAAGTTATGTTATGTCAAGATACTTGATATGTTTATGTTTAAGTGACGTATGGTTTTAGTGAGTAGGAAAGGGTCTTACTAAGCCTGTGTACTTATAGTCTTATTTTCCTCGTACCGCAGATCAAGCACGAGGTTACTAAGGGAAGCAGCAGGAGTGGCAAGAGCATGTGTGTGTGTGGCAGTGACATGGCAAAGGATTCTTATATTTACATGTATCGCATGTCTTGGGTTTTGAAATGCTTTCTTAGATTTAATGCTATGTTTATGATGGGTATGCCTAATGAATGACTTAAGACTTATGATGTTTACGGATAAGTTACGTGCTACTTATGATGACTATGAATAGGCTATGGAATGATTATATCATGATGCCATGCATGTTGATAATATGCTATGTTCAATGACACTAGATTCATGAATGACAAGTTTAGACATATATAAATGTTTCACGAGTTAGCTGCATGATTAAAAACATGTGTAGAAAAAAATGATTCCGCTGCATTAAGATGTTTTTATGCGCATGTATGTTTAGCGTAACGACGACTTTCTCGCCACACCACAAGGTGTGGGAAAAAGGCGGGCGTTACAGCTTCACCTAAGTCTTTCATTGAGAAACAATTCCCTAGCCACATCTTCACAGACTGTAGTTACGGGATATTATTCCCAATGAGGAGTATGTCATCCACATACAAGATTAGCAAGATAACTGTGCTCCCACTAACCCTCTTGTAGACACAGGGTTCATCTTCATTCTTGATGAAACCAAATGCTTTGATTGCATCATCGAATCGAAGATTCCAGCTTCAAGAAGCTTGCTTTAGCCCATAAATGGACCTTTGCAATTTACATACCTTTCCAGCATGCTCTGGATCTACAAAACCCTCAGGTTGTGTCATGTACACATCCTCGAGTAAATTCCCATTTAGGAATGCGGTTTTGACATCCATCTGCCAGATCTCGTAGTCATGGTAAGCTGCAATAGCAAGCATGATCCGAATAGACATAAGCATCGCCACTGGTGAAAAGGTTTCATCATAGTGGATACCATGAATTTGTTTGAAACCTTTAGCTACCAATCGCCCTTTATAGGTATGCATGCGTCCATCCATGTCAGTCTTTCTTCTAAAGACCCACTTACACCCAATGGGTTTAATTCCCTCAAGTGGATCAACCAAAGTCCATACTTGGTTAATGTACATGGATTCCATTTCGAATCTCATGACCTCTAGCCATTTCTCAGAATATGGGCTCATCACAGCTTCTTGATAGGATATAGGCTCATTCAACTAAATAAGTGTAACGTCATTATGGTCAGAATAGAGAAATGAGTATCTCTCAGGCTGATGATGTATCCTATCAGATCTGCAAAGTGGTTGGTCTACTTGAACAGCTTGTTGTTCCACAACTTCTTGTGCAACAATCTCATGATCCACAACATCTTGTGGTGACTGTTCAATGTCCATTAAGGCCTCAGTACTATCTGCATCTTGAACTTCTTCGAGATGGATTTTACTCCCACTAGTTCTTCTAGAAATAAACTCCTTTTCTAGAAAAACACCATTTCTAGCGACAAACACTTTTCCTTGTGTGTGATTGTAAAAGTAATATTCCTTCATTTCCTTGGGATATCCTACAAAATAGCACATATCAGATTTAGGTCATAGTTTATCTGAGACTTGACGTCGAACGTAAGTCTCACAACCCCAAATCTTCATAAAAGACATCGTGTGACTCTTCCCAGTCCAAATCGTATATGGTGTCTTTGTGACGGCCTTTGATGGAACTCGGTTAAGTGTGAAAAGAGCCATCTCTAGAGCAAGTTGATAACTACCATTTTGTTGATTATTTTAGGCTCTAAAATCCATGTTTGATCCACATTTTATATGCTTAAGTTTGCATTTATATTAGGTTCCATGTATTTTCTCTATTTTGGACTTTTTAATTCAAATCTTTGTATATTTGAGATATTTTGGCACTAAAATGTGAATCTCATTTTGTAGGTTTCAAATGATCATGGACCTATATCAAATTGGGTCGAATTTGAGTCAGCATTGGATTCGGATCAAAGGGATCAAGCATCGGGTTAATATGAGCCGTCCATTCAAAGAATGGCTAGACACTACAACAAATATGACTTTTCGCAGCTTACAATTTTGCTATTCGCAGCGCGCATTGCATGCTGCATAACTGCATGCTGTTAAAAGTAATAGAATATCTACAGCGCGCAACACGCGCTGCGATTAAGAATAATCGTAGCGCACTTTGTGCGCTGTGATTAATAGTATTCACAGCGCACATTGTGTGCTGCGATTATTCTTAATCACAGCGCACATTGTGTGTTGCGATTAATATTATTCACAGCACACATTGTGTGCTGCGATTAATATTATTCACAGCACACATTGTGTGCTGCGATTAATATTATTCAAGTTCTCATTGCGCACTGCGATTATTATCAATTGCAGCGCGCGCCATGAGCTGCAGATAAGAACTATCAATTAGATTCGCAGCGCGTGCCGCATGCTGCGGTTAAGAGCATGCACAACATGGAACATGCATTACAATTACGATATTCAAATACGACATATAAATATCATACACAAATTATACCACATACATAATACCACACACAAATACAATATTATATAACCCAAACTCAAACAACTAATTATATTATGACATTTAACCATAAATATCACACTTAAGCAAACCATCCAAAATACTAGCAAAAATTCACTTAGTACATAATTTCTTGCCTACAAAAAAGTATATTCTCCTCAAGTAGAGTAAATATCAGTCATACAAAATAATAAACTTAGATAACCAAGCAACTGTACTTCCTATTGCATCCTCAAGAAAAAGCATTTCATCATTTGGTCGAATTAGGTCCACCTTCTCCACCAAAACTCTATCAACCCAAACTTTCCAACAAGAACCACCAAGAAGAACATGATGCACTTTTGCTTTTGGATTTGTAGAAGCAATTCGACCTTCTGCAACAACTCCATCAACAGACCAATGAAGTAGCTTACACTTAGTATTCTCGCTAATATCTTCATGACTCACATCCTTCATTTTTGACTGCATAATAATACAAAGTTATTAATTTATTATACCTATTTTTATAACAAAAATTTAATTTAAAAGACACAATCAAAATAATTACCTGAGCTATAGTTAGATGTTGGTTAACATTACCACTTTTTTTTCCACGACTATCGCCGCCAACATCATTTCCAATTCCGCTACCAATGCCAGCACTAGCAACCTAATTTTATAAACAAATTATGCCAAATAAAACCATCATAAGAGGTATGATAAGAATATAAATACTCAAATAAAACAATCATAACCACTATTTCATATTTTATCTTATGTTGTTATTTACTAACCTGTTCTTGCTCATTTTGTTGCTTCATATTTTGAAAAAATAGGAGCCTCATTTCTTGCATCTCTTGTTGAAGGTTATTTACTGTACTTTCAAGTCGTTTAACAGTTCCATTTTGTTGTATTGAAGCTCCAACTTTCGATGGTGTAACTCCAAAGCCCATTCCACGTACTCTACCTCGAGGTTCCTTGCCAAATACAATACTAATAGCATCATCAGTAATATTAGTTGTGTTGTGAGATTCAGGTGGACACTCTTCTATTGCTTTTTGCAAAAAACGAGACAACTTTTTAGATAAAATAATAAATTTGATTTGACTTTTTTTTATGCAAATTCTAAAAATCTTAAATAAATCATTTAATTACCATTTTCTCTCCAACAGCTTGACTACTAGGTTCTCCATTTTTTTTCTTGTGACCTTCAATCCAAACTTTTGATCTTGTAATTGGTATATCTGCTGGACTTGTTTTTTCCTCAAGTATAAGACATATAAAAATTGTTAGCATAACAATTAGCTATTACTAATTAAGTGTATTTGTAAACTTTTTAATAAAATTTAATTAATAATAATTTGTACCATCATGTCAGCCAAACGAGCATAACCTCTACGACTCATTGTGTGAATGTGGTCTTGATTTTCTCTCATTTTTCTGAATTTTGCACTTTTTTCCTGAGAATCAAAAGAGATAATAATTACTTAACAAGGGAATATAGAAACAAATAAAAAAATAGCAAAGAATTGCATGGTGATATATCATGTCAAAAAAAAAAACAATTAGTAAAGGATTTGACACAACTTGGACAGATTTATCATGCTAAGGGAAAATCATGTGACTGAACGATGCCAAAAAAAAAAACATTTGCATGGTGACAGATTTATCATGTGATATAACTTGAGACAACTAAAGCTTGGACAACTAAAGGATTTGACACAGCTTGGACAACTAAAGCTTGGACAACTAAAGGATTTGACACAGCTTTGTAGAAGATAGCAAAGAAATAAACGAATCATGTTGACATTCATCACAGCATGTTGACAACTAAAGGATTTGACCGACTGTGTTAAACACAGCAGGCTGAGTTAAACACAGTAGGGAGCTTGGTGCTCTCTGCGTGAATTAATGGCGGAAATTAAGGATGCAATTAGATGCTAAAAATAATAAATACTTACTTGAAAGATTTGTTAATTAATACTTACTTGAAAGGCAGGTGATAGTGTCTTCTTCACAAACAATCCCCATTGATTTTGATCCATAAATTTAGGCTTCAAAAGACTAAGATTTCGTGAAGACACTGGGCCAACATTTGTTTCTCGTATAAGTATTTGTAGTTTTGATTTTCTATCACGCCACAACTTAGCCAACTTTTGGAAAATTGATTTCTTCTCCCAGTCCTCAACATTATAATTCATCTGCGGATTCAAAGCGCAAATATGTTTACAATGAAAAAAAGTGTAACAAATACAAACCAATAAAGAATCAAAGCAAATAATCTAAGTCTCAAGGTCCTATCTTTACCTGAAGACAACTCCACATCCTATTCTTCACTTCTTCGTCTACGTCATTCCATCCATCTAATGTGTATGGCACAAATTCCTTTATCATGCAACCCAGAAAAGAAGCGTACTTCACCGAATTATCTCCAATGGGTTGTCCAAACTCATTACGCTGTAGCTCTTTAGGCTTTTGTTGGCCACTAACCACATTCAACTTTGATAAACCTCGCCCCTTTTTCTTATCAGTTTTTTCATCATCAAGTACCTCCTTACTGCACAAATCTTGTGATGGATTATGTGGACTATTAGAAGCTATATTTTCCTGCAAAATAGCATAACAATATTGAAATGTATGAGTGCACTTTATTACAATAAACCAAAAATTAAAGGCTTCAAAACAATATTACCTGAATTTCATCTATGACTGCTTTGCTGCGTTTTTTATAATTTTTTCGCATCTTTTGAATGACCTGCTCATTTACAATATGACATTATCAATGATGAAATATATTTATTAAATGAAGTAAATAACTATAAAATTTTCACCTTTAAATTTAAGTCATTGACATAATTAAGTGCTCATACACTTGGTCAAATTTCATATACTTCTTATTTTTACAATGCTTGCAAGGACATAATATTACTTCACGTGTTTTAGCATAATTCCTAGCTTGAGTAAGAAAATTTTGAACCCCTTCTTCATACTCGGGTACAAGTCTTGAAGGTAAAAACATCCATTCCTTATCCATTTTGTAAAAAATCAAAACCCTAACATAAAAGTTCCAATCTAATGCTTAAATATAGAGAAATACATATATAACTAGTCCAAGAAAAAAAATTTAAACACAACCAAATACAAATAAATTTTACTAATATGGATATAAGACAACATCTATAATAAAGAGAGGTATGATGTAGTGAGCTTTAAAACTATCACAACATGTAAACTTTGCTCTAGAAAAGATATTACTTCACACAAAGAGATATTTTAGAAAAGATATTACTTCACATAAAGAGACAATTTTTGCACTATATCCTCCTCATACTCAGCATTAAAAAGAAACATTTTATCAGTAAAGAGATTGATTTTGATGAAATTGTACTAACAGTCTTACACCATATAGTAGAATTGTCATTTTTTTTAAGGAGACCCCACTCAACAGTGGCATAATACCAAAGATTAATAAGACATAAAGGTAAGTAAAACAAATTAACAACCTATTGACCTCCTCTACACACCAGAAGTTTAAATTGTTGGAGTACAGTCAATATAGCTCAAGTAAGTCACAAGATAAAATTGCGAATGGAAGTTCTCTTGAAATCTAAAAGCAGTACAAGTCAAAATGGACCAGCCATTGCTTAACAAGAAAGGAAGATCTTCAGAACATACTTAGGATGACTAAATATCAATATCAATATCTTGCGCATTGTGTGCTTTCCAAAATCAATTTAAAAAAAAAAAATAAAATTTTTCCAAATTCTTCAATGTTTATTTTCAGTGGATGCTCTATATTTTTTAATTACCTAAAAAGTGCTTGTCCTTATTTTTTAATTACCTAAAAAGTGCTTGTCCTTTGCCAATTGCTGATGGTGCTAAACTTGCATAGACCAAGTGTTAATAGAAAAACATTATGAAGTAATTAAAATGTTGAACAAAAAGTGATACAGTAAGAAATAAAATGGAAATCTCCCCGACATTAGCAAAAGAGTCGCATGACTTAAACTTAGTTAGAGATGACCATGCATATATCTAAATTCCATTAGGTTAACTGCTAGAAAAGACTTGCTAAAGTTGCTAAATAGTTGCTTGAAATTTCAAAGATGAAATTACAGATCACCAAAAGCACAAATTTCAGATTAAATTTCACACCTAACAGAATAATTTTCACAAATTACAGAACAAATTACAGAACAAATTTCACAAATTTCACAAATTTCAGAGACTATATTCAACAATTTTCATAAATTTCAGAGATGAAATCTCAGAAATTTATTCACCAGATTGAGCTTACCAGAGAGAGGGATATCCGGTGGAGAGGGCTTTGTTGAAGCACTGCTTGGCGCACGGCAAAGATGAAGGCCGGCGTGAGAAGATGAAGGCCGGCGTAAGGAGATGAAGGTCGGCGTAAGGAGATCGCAAGCAGATGAAGCCTCGCGTGAGAAGATCACTTGCGTGAGGGGATCGTGAGATGGCAAATGTGAGGAGATAACGACTGCGCGCCGGCGTGAGGAGATCGGGAGGAGAGGGGCAGCGCGATGGGGCGATTTCTAGGGCAAAGGGTAAGCGGCGTGAGGGATATCGAGAGGAGTTGGGGAGAAATAATTAAGCCAGCGGTTTTTATTATTTTAGGTTGTTTAATTATTTTAGGGCTTGGGTAAGCGGTACGTTTTAAATATTTGTTTAATATATAAGTTAAAACATAATAAGGGTAAGGTTTAATCAAACTTATAAGTTTAATTTGATATTTTATTTGTTTAATAGTTTAGACACAATAATTGTTAAATTGTAAGATTATTAACAGCTTATGTTATGCGCTGTTATTATTTTATAATTTTCATTAATAATGTATATTTTTTGTGAGTCATTTTTAATAAGTATTGACAGCGTACTCTGTACGCCGTTAATATTTAGTTTTAACAGCACATTTTGCGCGCCGCAGATAAGTTTATTAACAGCGTACTTTTCCTGCGCGCCGTCGTTTGTTTAAAAATTATACTATCCGCAACGCACATAATTGGGCTCGCCGTAAAAGCTATTATTAACGGCACGCTTTAACTGCACGCTGTTAATCATGCGCTGCGGAAAGTCATATTTGTTGTAGTGAGATCTGAGCCATCCATTAACTTCCGATCAATCCAAGTTTAGGATAGGGCTAATCATGACCCTAGATCAAGATCTGAAAGTTTGAACCCAATCGGAGCTCATCTGACCGTTGGATCAAGATCAAGATGTTCTAAACCATCCAAGCAAGAGAACGGATGATCTGAGCCATTCGCCACAGATCTGGTTGATCCGAGCTAAGGACAGGTAGATCAGGACTATTGACCAAGATCTGGGGAGTTTGATTCAGATCTGAAGAGATCCAACCGTTGTATGGGGCAAAAATAATCTCGACCGTTCAAATTCTAATGCTTTTAATTAAAAGGGAATTCTCTCGCCAATTCTAAGGGGTCGTTGTATCGCGAGTTCGCTATTCGCAGATTAGATCGTTCTTCCTTCAGTTCTTTATTGTTTCCTCATCAATTTCCTTGCAATTTTCTTCCTTAGATCACTGCGCGACCACATCAGATTCATTCTCGTCAAGGTTTCAAATCAGAGAGGTATGTTTTCTGTTCAGTTTCACCAATCAAATCTCGCGGCTGAAACAGCAAAGGGGAGGGTTTCGCGTGAGCTCATTCCACCGATTTTGTAATGCCCGCCCTTATATCTACTCTCGGGGCGGGGTTATGTACAATCAATCAATCATATAATTATTTTAACATAACATAAAAATAATGCAATTGTGCGAGGACTATGAACTGAGCATACTTGTCTAAAACCATCAAGTGATATTTACAAGTACTAAGCATACTAGTCAGTACATGCCAATCAAATATCATGCTTGGATCATTAGAACATGGTAGGTGCATAGTAAGTTTAGTAGCACATAAATCATGATAGTGAGGTTATACATTCCATTGCATAATATTAGTTCATCAAATTGAGTCTAAAGGAAGTCTAGAACATCATGTGAAATATTTAATTAAGAGTTATTCTACAATATGATAGGTTCACGAGTAGTTCAACTCACAACATGATCAAACCTAATCAAGTATAAGAGTAATCACTAACATTCATTATCAAGGAGACATAAACAAAAGCATAATAAAGTAGATATAGAAGTCTTTCTTTCCCGAGCCACCACCCCACACATCTTCAGCCCTCCTGCCTCTTCCTTTAGTTTAAGTGTTCCTTACCCTTATCTGCAGCATAAGACAACACATAAACTAGTAAGCACAAATGCTTAGTAAGGATCCTGTCCTACTCGCAAAATCCATACGAAGGAATACAACATGCACACATAATAAATCATAAGCATGAGTTCATCACAGCATACTAAACATCAAAGTTTCTAAGCATGCAGTATATAGTATCTTAAGCATACCCATCACATATAATAAATGTTTTCAAAACAATTCCATAAAGGTATTACTTAAAAATACATCAACATCATATAGGGCCCAGTTGTGTACCACATAATGCGCGTTCCCTAATGAATTGGGGTAGCGAGCCACCAATCTCATTAGAGCAGGACCCTTCCGTCCTACCGGAGCCATGACCTTAAGTTAACATGCACCCCGGATTTGTTTAACGACCCCCTTCCGAGTAGGGTACCACAACTTACAAAGTAAAATACTTATCATGTCTTTACATATATGCTAAGGAGTACTCCAAATTCACTCTCAAGGGACACACCACTCTTCAAGGGTGCTCATGATCCCATAGGGACACACCACACAACATAAGGGGTGCTCTTGATCCCATACTTAGTGGAGTATCCTTTCAAGCATTTTAACATACACATCACATGCAATCTCATAAGGGTGCCCCATGGGCTATAAGACATGCTCATACATACATCATATTTCAACCACTTAACATACTTTATATATGACAAGATTGGTCATATAAATCATACTCATATCATAGAAAGTGGTAGCATGCTTCATGGATTAAATTCATTCTTCCTAACCCTAAACTAGGGTTTGGCCGAAATTCATAAGGTAAGGATAGGTTAGGTTTTTGACCTCAAACTTCCCATACAAGCATCACATATATATACATCATGTATCATACTAAGCATAGAATACATCATGGGGAAATCGACCTTCACAACCCTAATGTTCCTTGCCTTGGCCGAAAGTCATGCTAGGGAAAAATTAAGTTTTCCAATCAAACATTCCATTTAGACATCACATGCATATAGATATCATCATCCCCAAACATAAACATATCTCATAGGGTACATCCCATACAAGCATCACATATATATATATCATGTATCATACTAAGCATAGCATACATCATGGGGTAATCAACCTTCACAACCCTAATGGTTCATGCCTTGGCCGAAAGTCATGCTAGGGGGAAGTTAAGTTTTCCAATCAAACATTCCATTTAAACATCACATGCATATACATATCATCATCCCCAAACATAAGCATATCTCATAGGGTAGTTTAACCTTCACAAACCCTAATCTTAGGGTGTTGGCCGAAAGTCATAGGGTAGGAGTATTAGGGTTTTTGGCAATGAAACACTCACACAAACATTTATACAAACACCTTGTATACACCATCATACAATACGCTAAGCATGGATATATTATAGGATAATTCAACCCTCACTAACCCTAGTTTCCATGCCTTGGTCGAAACCCATCCAAACCCTAAACCCTAGTTTTTGTCATCATAATATGAAAGGACACAACATATATGTATACCCTAAGTTCCAAGGGGTCTTCTCATGCATCAAGGAGTAACCAAGGTCTCCCCCTTAGGGGTGGCCGAAACCTACACAAGGGCAAAACCCTAGGGTTTTGTTCCTAACATCATGAAGGAAATAACATATACATATACCCTAAGTTCCAAGGGGTCTTCTCATGCATCAAGGAGTAACCAAGGCCTTCCCCTAAGGGGTGGCCGAAACTTACACAAGGGATTTTCCCTTTTTTTCGAAAAACAAGAAGAACAAAAGATTCATGCACAACAATTACACTGCAGGCGAGGGGATACTTACATCCTTTCGCTTGAATTTCACCTTCTCTAAATCTTTAGGGTACCCTTGGTTGAAGGAGGGGTGAGTGTTTCCTTCACTAGAACTTCTCTAGAATTCTTGGCCCTAGTAGAGAGCAAGATCCTTGGATGGGATCTTCCTCCTTCCAATTCCCTAGGGTTAGAACCCTAGGGTGTACTTTTCGAAAAAATGAAGAAGAAGAAGAGGCTCTAGGTTTCGGTTTTGAAGTGGGGAAGAAGAAGAGAGAAATGCAACTTCTTTTCCCTCTCTTATTTATACTCTTCTCATGAAGAGACATGTCTCTTCACTTTCCTAGCTTTAACAAGCATGTTTCTTATTCTCTCAACAAGAAAACATCCTTGGTGCAATGGTTAAGACATGGTTGTGCAACTAGGAGGTTCAAGGTTTGATCCTTGCTTCCTCCTTTCTATATCTTTTTTTTATCACATTTTGCACTAATCCATATCAAAGCCCATTAAGCCAAGCCCATCATGACATTTCATAATTATGTTTCATTAATTCTTCATATTTCATATGGGAAAATTTTGGGGTGTTACAGATTTCTTCCACTTGATCGTGGGGGTTTCCATCTATCGAAGATGAAGGAGTGTTAGGAGGGGTTCTCCAACGCAGTTCTGGAAGTTTTGGCTCGATCGCGAATCCGCGCGTCAAAAGGAGTTTGGTGTTCAACTACTGTCCGATCGGGTTGATCGGACAGAGAGAACTCTGATCGGTCCCGTGACCGATCAGAGGTAGACCTGATCGGTCGGGTTGACCGATCAAGGGTAGAAGAACAGCAAGGTCGACAGAAAGTTGAGCAGGGGAGTTTTCTTCAATGGTTTTTGAGCTAGGAGGTTCATAGCTCATCCTTCGTGTGACGGCGAAGGGAAGTTTTGATCAGAACTTGATTTAATGTTTAATTAGGATTACTTTGATTTTATACATGTATTTCTTCAAGTTGTTATAATTGTTCCATTACATTTCAAGTCATGTGCTTAAGCCAAGATTTGATCTAGTTTTCTTTAATTTGCAATTTCTTTCATGCAATTAGTTTTCTGCAATTTATTACCTACAATTAGCTCTTTAAGTTCAATTCTATAGTTTGGATTTACTTGTTCCATTGTCACTAGGTTAAGTCTAGTTCATGCAAATTCCTTATTCATTCCATGCTTTAGTTGAGTTCATTCCAGTTTATTCCATATTGTCATTTTCTTATCGCTAAAAACCTCATTTTATCTAGAAAACCCAAACATCAAACGACAAATAAACCTGCAAGCTTGAGTTAAACATTCATTCAACTAGTCCTTGGAAAAATACGACCTGAGGCCCCTCTACTACATTTCTATTTTGTTAGCCAAAGGGTTTTCAGCTTTATAAATATCTAAATTTGAGGCCCACATTCGTGATAGCTATATTGGGTCCCATCAAATTTTTGGCGCCGTTGCCGGGGAATAACTAGTTGAGTTTGTTTAAATTGAGCTTGTGTTTAATATTTATATTCTTTGATTCCATTTTTATTTGCTTTATCTTTTTGTATACATTGGTTGCCATTTTGTTTGTTTGTGGCCAGGACTGCAGGGGGCGGGCAACCATTAAAGTTTGAGAAGCTATTGGAAATTTTTCTACTTATTCAAGCAGTTCCATGGCAGAGTATCAGTATTTTCAGAATTATCAGTAGCCTTGTCAGAGTTTTCAGCAGCCATATTCTCAATTCCAAAATGCTCAGTAGAATTTTCAACCATCTCAGCCGTTTTCAAATTTTCAGCAACCCAATTATCAATTTCAACCTCAATTTCAATAATTTCAGCAGTCTTATTCAATTGTCAACAAAACAAACCTTGGAATCAGCCACCACAGCAATTTCAACCACAATTCCAAAATTTTCAGCAAGATTACAATCCTAATCAGCAGAGTTTTCAACCATACAATCAGAGTTATCAACCTCCACAATTTCAGCCCTCACCACAACAATTTCAACCTCAAATTCAAAATGTTCAGAGTTACAATTTTCATCAGTTTCAACCATGTTCCCAGCCTAATTTTCAGCAATTCCAACAACCAAATCAATCATTTGATCAACCCCAACAATTTCAATTTTAGAATTCACAGCTTACTTCTAATTTTGAGCAACCTAATGAACCCTTTCAAGTCCAACAAGAGTTTTATGCTTTTCAAGAAAACTTTGAGGATTCTAGAGAGCTTGAGGCTCAACAGCAAAGGCTGGAGGAGATGTTACAACAACTCTTGTTACAACAAAAATATGATTCTCCTCTTAAAGATTGTGAAAGACGCCTTGGACAATTGGTTAATCAAATGAATCAAATGCAAGCCCAAAGATCAAGCCAATCACCTTCTCAAGCCACTTTTAATTCTAAGGGGTATGATTGTGAGCTAACTTTGAGGAATGAAGAGGTTGTTTTAAGTCTAAACATTCCAAGGGATGATTTTTCTGAAAAATTTCAAGCATCTTATTATCCCACTCAAAACAACCCCGGAGTTGATTTTATATCAGTTCAAGGTGACCCTAGTGCAAGCCTAAGATCTTCTTCAATTGATCTTGCAAATTTGGTGGAAGAAGAAGAAGAAATCATAAAACTTAGGGCACCTACAGCATGTATTCCTCCTGAAATTCTTGTTCAGAGTTCACTTCCAAAATTTTCAACTCAAGAGGAGGAACCAAAAATTCCTTTACACTTCCCACAGTACCCCAGAGAGGATCCTCTTAGCATTAGCATGGACATTCCAGATGAGATTGTTGAGGCAGAGTTAATTGCTGATGATGTTTTACTCAAACATAGTGGGAGGAGATTCGATTTCAGAGAAAGCTGAGGATGAATTAGCTGTGGAGGAGGTGGAGGAGATTGATGGAAAAGCATGTGACAACCTTGAATTCGAAGTTGAAGCTCCAAAGGACCTTTCTCACTTTTTATTTTGTGATGATATAGTTTTTGTTGATCCTAATTTTTCTAATATGGTTGTTGCAGATATGGTTGATAAAGCATGCATTGGAGATGATTCTACAGGTGTAGGGGATTGCACAGAGCCCCAGGGACCACCATTGACTGATACATTAGAAGATTCAGAGGATAAGCCAGGAAGTGTAGGGAGTTGCATGGTGGAAGCAAGGGCCCAAAAATAACCTTTCTTAGTTGAATGTTCATCACAACCTGAGCCTAAAGTGGAGTTTGTACATGACCAGGAGGAGACCATAGTTACATCTACTTTTGTAGAACCTCCAGGTATTCTTCAGCATGATCAGGTAAGTATTTCTCCTATTTCTCTAGAAGAACTCATAGAGGTACCTAGGGTTGAGTTTGTTGGTTGTGATGATATTCTTGACACATCTTATGTAGAGATTAATTTTAAAAAATTCATTGAGGTACCTATTATTAGTTGTGATGAATCTTTTGATACATCTTATGCTGAAATTGATTGTGAAAAACTCATGGAGGCACTTAAAATTGATTTAGTTGAATGTGAAGCATGTTGTGATACATCTTTTGTAGAAATTAATTGTGAAAATTTTTTAAAGGTGCCTAAAGTTGATTTTGTTGAATTTGATGCAATTTTTGATACATCCTATATAGAAGCTGATTGTGAACAATTCATAGAAGAACCTAGGGTTAAATTTGTTGAATGTGAAGTATTTCCTGATATACCTTATGAAGAGACTGCTTCTGAAAATCCTACAGAGATACCCAATGTTGATTTTATTGGCTGTGAATCATGTCCTCATACATCTTATGTGAATATTAATTGTGAACAACTCATAAACGTACCTGAGATTGATTTTGTTGGCTGTGATGAAATTCATGATACATCCTTTGTAGCGGTTAATTGTGAAAATCCCTTAGAGGCACCTGAAATTGCATTTGTTGAATGTGATATATTTCTTGATACATCTTGTATAGATACTGTTTGTGAAGAATTAATAGAGGTATCTAAGATTGATTTTGTTGAAGATGATGAATTTCTTGATACTTCCTATTCCAAAATTGATGATTAAAAATTAAGAGAGGTACCCAAAATTGATTTCATTGGTTGTGAGAAGTTTATTGATATACCTTTTGTGGATATTAATTGTGAAAAACTCATTGAGGTACCAAAAATTAATTTTATTGGATGTGATGCATTCTTGGATATATTTTATATAGAGACTGATGGTATTTCATTTCTTTCTTACCCTGCATGCTTGAGGGAGGTATTGCATGGTTTTGCAGGGTCACGTAGGCTTCTGGAGTGGGTGCTCCATCTAAACAGACTCCAACCTCCTGGAAGGACTTTCAAAAAGCATCAAGAGGAAGGAGTAGATCTTACTCTAAGTCGTAGCACTCCACCTCTTACATGGATGTTGTACCTTAATCGCTTTCGGCCACCTGAACATTTTTCTGTGAAGTTTAAGTGTGGGGGAGCAATGCACCATAATATGGATCACATGAAGAATGCTTGCTCTACCACACATATTCCTCCACTACCGCAACGGAGGTTATTCCTTGATCGACTCCGACCGCCAGAAATAAAGGGGAGTTTGTTCTTTCTTGAATTTAATTTCATTGCATGTTTCATTTTTTTATATTTTCTAGAAGTAAAATTTTCTTTTAAAATGAGTTCTTGTTAATAAATGCTTAGTTAGTGCAAAATGAATAAAGAGTCATTATAGATACCATTTTACCCTTTTGACATTTTACTTCTTGCATGAATTGGAATAAATGTATCCATCTAGATTTTCTTATATCATTTTAAAGTCCTTTGAAGCAAATTAAATTTGGTTGTTAAAACTTAGGATTTGAGCCATTGGATGAAAATTCTTGGTTGCTTGAGTACTTCTTAGTTATGGACTTTAGAGTGATGACTTGAGATGAATTCTTTTTACCTAGTGAAGATTAGCCTTAATTGTGAGATACACACATGTGATTGTACTCTGAACTTGCTTAAGTTCTTTCAAAACTATATTTCTATGATTGGACCACATTTATAGAGGTGAATCACTTTTTTTCCTTTCTCATATCATTGTTGCAATTTTATTTGTTTATCTACTTTAAATTCCATTTTCCTTCCCTAATCATTCATGTTCATCATAGTATTTTCATTGGACATGGGTGCTTTAATATTTCTTGATGTTACATTGCCCGAGACGGACAAAAATTTAAGTCTGGGGGAGGATGCAAGATTTGATCAAATCTTGAAGGTAAAATTGAAACAATTGGCAACCAACAAGCAAAGATGTGCCATTTTGAAGGATTTATATCAAGAATGAGTTGCAAGCATACCCATCAGCTCAGTTGCAAGAAAAAGAAAATTTTGTGTTATTTGAAAAGTGAAGAAAAAGAAAGAAAAGTTAGAGAGCAAAGACACATCCTTAAAAGATCAAATTATGGATAGGAAACAAGTTCCATTGGACCAAGTATTAAGTAGGAACAAAAGGATGATCTAATTCCATGTTATCAAGTTGAAAAGTTTTGAAAGGCTATACATTTTAGATTTTGCAAGTTGGAGTTAGTTATTGGAAGGCATTGAAGAAAAAAAATAAAAAATAGAAAAAAAAATCAGCAGCTGAAAAATAAAAGAAAAAAAAAGACAAGAGAAACATGAATGAAAGTAAGTGATGGGTTAGATTCTGAAGATGTGAACAAGGGATCAAGTATCAAGAGTGAGTTATAGATTGAAAGAAGACAAATCTCAGCAGAGCAGTTTCAGGATTCTGTAGATTTAGCTACTGATCGTCACTTGATCGGTCTCCAGACCGATCAGGACCTGTCCAGTCCGATCCCCAATCCGATCAGACAATGTCTGATCGGACCAGTGACCGATCAGCAGGTTGGCACACTTCATTCATCATTGTTTTCATCCAAAATCAGAGGAACCATGCAATTCCTACTCACCTTAGCTCGGATTTCACTCAAAGATACCATCAAAGGGGCAAAATACATTGGGTTACATTTTTGTAGTGTCAAAGTCTTCCACCTTCTCTACTTTTTCCATATTTTCTTTATCATGCCATATTTTCTATACTTTTTCCATATTTTCTTACCATGCTATATTTCTTTTCTATATTTCCTTGTCATATCACATCTCTTTACTTTCTTTAGCATAAGTCATAAGTATCAAAGTTCATCAATTTCCTATTTCATTTCTATCATTTCATCTATCTTCCTTAGCATGTTCTAATAAGCTTTTGTAGATGTGGATCCGAATCAAGAATAATGGTGGAGAGTAGATAACAAGCAAGCTTATAGTAGTACAAGAACCATGTTGTGTGAGAGTGAGCTCCACCTTAATCAAAAATGTAGAACTTAGGAAGAGAGCTACTTCAAAACTTCCCTTGCAAGTTTTTTTTTGTGAAATTCATCTCAATGAGCCATGATGGATGAAGTATGCTAAGTTGTTGATTTAAGGACAAGTTTCTAGTCCATTGAGTTTAGATTTTTGAGAATTGACAACCCTAGGTAATTTCCTTTCAATTGCTTCTAACTATGATTGTAACACCCCAATTTTTCCCATATGTAATGTTATGAATTCATGAAACATTATTATGAAATGTCATGATGGGCTTGGCTTAATGGGCTTTGATGTGGATTAGTGCAAAATGTGATAAAAAGAAAGTGTAGAAAGGAGGAAGCAAGGATCGAACCTTGAACCTCCTAGTTACACTAACCATGTCTTAACCAATGCACCAAGAGTGTTTCGTGTTGAGGGAATAAGAAACGTGCTAGTTAAAGTTAGGGAAGTGAAGAGACATGTCCCTTCATGAGAATAGTATAAATAAGAGAGGAGGGAGGGAGAGGGAGAAAGAACTTTCATTCTTCTTCTTCCCCACTCTCCCCACCGAAACCTAGAAGCCTCTTCTCCTTTTCATTTTTTTTCGAAAATACACCCTAGGGTTCTAACCCTAGGGAATTGGAAGGAAGAAGACCCCATCCAAGGATCTTGCCCTCTACTAGGGCCAAGGGTCCTAGAGAAGTTCTAGCAAGGGGAACTCTCACCCCTCCTTCAACTAAGGGTACCCTAAGGATTTAGAGAAGGTGAATTTCAAGCGAAAGGATGTAAGTATCTGATAAATACTATTTTATTGATTATTTGAGCTGCTTAAATCCATGTTTTACCTATGTTTTTATTGCTAGAATTGTGAAATTGCCCTAGGTTTTAGAACTTATTCATATTTTGGACTTAATTGCAAAATTACATATATTTGAGTTAATTGGCCACTAAATTCTTGATTTATTTTTTTGTAGGCATAAAAGGTTCAAGGACCTAGGGCATATTGGGTCAAACTCGAGTCGGAAGTGACCCGGATCAGATTATCAAGATTACGATTAAATCTGGGTCGTCCGATTCAAAAGCGGCTAGATCTGAGCCATCCGGGATGATCTGAAGCCATCCGAGCTAGGGCTAGGGTTGATCAAGTACCCTGATCAAGATCTGAAGGTTTCATCACAATCAGAGCTCAATCAACCGTTGGATCAAGCTTGGAGGGCTCTAGAGCGTCCAACCACAGATAGAGTTGATCTGGACCATCCGTTGCATATCTGGAGGATCCGAGCTACCACGAGGCAGATCCTGACCCCAGATCATCATCATCAAAGTTTGGCTCAAATCAGACCAAGATCAGCCGTTGGATTGAAGTAGATCGATCGCAGCCGTCCATTGGTTAATACTTAAGGAAAAATCACGCAGCTTCTTCCCCCGTCGCGTCTTCAGCCTAGCTCCACTGTTCTTCGCCGTTCTTCCTCGTTTCTTCATCGTTTTTGAAAATTTTTGTTTCCATGAAGGCGTGACCACCTCATCTTCATTCTCAGATCGAGAATCAAGTCTTTGGCGATTGGTGACTGAAGAATTCTGCTCGTTTGCGCTGGAACAGAGGATTTCTTGGGGGTTCCGGAAGTTCTCAATCCGATCA
Organism: Boesenbergia rotunda; assembly: GCA_024364735.1. Classification (NCBI taxonomy): domain Eukaryota; kingdom Viridiplantae; phylum Streptophyta; class Magnoliopsida; order Zingiberales; family Zingiberaceae; genus Boesenbergia; species Boesenbergia rotunda. The sequence continues at coordinate 147,155 of JAGFNQ010005979.1, forward strand.
TCTTCTTCTCGACCACAATCCATTTTAAAGCTTCTGAACCACTTGTAGGGGTTCTCAAGTGAGCTCAGAAGTTTCCCACATCATCATCGCAGCTTCTCCAATCGAGATGGAGTGAATCGGATGGAAAATTCCATCAAGCGCAGATTCTGTTCAGAAACAACTTCAGAATCGATTGTCCATCGATTTGCTTAGCCTAGGGGTTCGAAGCCGGTTCTTGATTGACGACCAAGAATTTCTTGATGCTGAGGAAGGAGTTGAGGAGTAGTTTAGGCCCTTAATTTCATGTTTTGTAGCTTAATTTTCAATGTTTGCACTGTTCTGTTCTGAATTTCTGTTTAGTTACTGAATTTTTCGATTCTTGAGTTGTTAGCTATAATTTAGCTTCAATTCTGCAAGTAGAGTAATTTAGGGACTTGTTTAGCAATCGACAAGATCAAATTTCAGTTCATTTTAGTTTAATTTGCTAGCGTGCCATTTTCAAGTGTTGTGTGCCAAGTTTAATTCAGTTTTGTTTTTCTTTCCTTTGGTTCCTGCACTTGTTTTGAATTTCTAAGTTTCTTAGCTATTAATTACTGCTCTAGTAGTAGATAGATAGTTTGTTTGGTTTAGAATAGCATTTGCTTAAAATTCTGGGCATAAATTTCTAGTTGCGTGCCATCTCATTCCTTAAAACCCAAAACTGTTTCTGAATTTGAGTTTTTCTTTTCAATGTTCTGATTTCAATCTCAATGCCTTACCTTAGTTTCGCATAGTTCCTTCTTCATATCAATGATTTCCAAGTGAATCACTCAGCTGGAACAGTTGAGCCGAAAGTCTACTCATTTAATAAAGTTGGTAATGGTTTTTGGCACAAGGAATTTCTCCTTGCGTGCCAATTGAATTGCAGTTTTGAAACCTGCATTTAACTGGGTTTTATGCATAAGTTTGTGTTTGAAGTCAATAAACTTGCACTCAATCATATCCTAATCTTGTAGGCATCGGTTGGGTTCCAAAATACTTTAGCTAGTTGAGTTTAAATTGCTTGGTTGAGTCCTAATCTCGCATGCTTTTAATTGAGTTCAGCCTATTGATTTTCGAAAACTCCCATCCTTGCTTTTACTTTCTTGTTTAGCATTCCATTTTTGTGTTTGAAATCAGAAAACAGTTGCCATAAAAACTTTGTAAGTGCTTTATTTAGGGTACCATTAGTTGAATTCTAAGTGCCATTTCTTTGTTTGGCTCCTTTGTTCACTTTTCTTTATTTTTCATTTCATTTTCATTTTCAATTAAAAACCAAATTTCATTACTTATTTGAAACCCAAAAACGACACATAACTACAAGTTTGAATCAAGCACGACAACTATCCCCGAGAAAAATACGACCTGTGGCCCCTTTGCTACATTCTTATACGTTTTGCTTGTAAAAGGGTTTCCAGCTTTCATTTATAAATTCTAAATTTGAGGCCCACATTCGTGACACATAGTTTGGGCCCGTCAAATTTTTGGCGCCGTTGCCGGGGAACTGTTAGTTGACTTGTTTGATTTTTGCTTATGCATTTATTTCATATCATTCTTGACTTACTTTTGTGCTTATTGCTATATCTTTGGATTTGATTTTATCTGTTATCTTTTTATCCACTTTTACTTCGATCTGTTTTATTTTATGACCAGGTCTCTAGGTGCTGAATTAGAAGATTTCGATCCTGAGATTGAGAGGACCTTCAGAGTCAGGAGGAGCCAGGCCATTCTTTCTGAGACTACAGATATCCCTCCACTTCAGACTATCAGCACTCACTCAGGCATTGACATGGCAGACCACCAGAGAACCATGAAGGAGCTTGCAGCACCTGACGTTGCATTTCAGTACTCCAGCATAGCATATCCAGAGCTAGGGGGGAGTTTTGAGCTCAAATCGGGACTCATCAATTTGTTGCCAAAGTTTCAGGGTTTATCTGGGGAGGATCCAAATAGACACTTGCACGAGTTCCATGTGGTATGCTCTACTATGAAGCCTCAGGGCGTTTCTGAAGAAGACATTAAGTTAAGAGCATTTCCTTTTACTTTGACTGGGGCTGCTAAGGATTGGTTGTATTATTTGCCCACTGGACATGTTGCTAGTTGGATTGAAATGAAGAGAGCAATTTTAGAGAAGTTTTTTCCAGCATCAAGGACCGCCATTATCAGAAAAAGTATTTGTGGCATTCAACAAGTGGTTGGAGAGTCCCTTTATGATTACTGGGAGAGGTTCAAGAAGTTATGCTCTAGCTGTCCTCAACATCAAATTAGTGAGCAACTTCTTGTGCAATATTTTTATGAAGGTTTATTACCTATGGATAGGAGCATGATTGATGCAGCGGCAAGGGGAGCCTTAGTAAATAAAACTCTGGAGCAAGCTAGAGTACTCATTTCTAACATGGCGGAGAATTCTCAACAATTGGGAGTAGAGCAGTCACTACAAGAGGGGTTCATGAAGCTCAAGTGTCGCCTAATGAACAAAAAGAAAGCAAGAGCTCATTGTTGGAGAACCAATTGTCGGAGTTGGCATCTTTAGTGAAGCAAATGGCATTGAACAATGTGAACAAAGCCTCAAATTTTCCAACAACTTCATTTCCAAATCAAGTTACAAGGGTATGTAGCATTTGTTCAAGCAAAGAACACAATTCAGACCTTTGTCCAAATCTCCAACAGGATGAATCGGTTGCGGCCTTGGCTAGAGCTCCATTCCAACGAAGAAATGACCCCTACTCATCTACCTACAATCCGGGTTGGAGGGACCACCCAAATTTGAAGTATGGTAACTCTTTTTACCAACAACCGCCTTCCAATCATCAAATTCAGCAAAATCATCCCTCATTTCAGAGTTCACAGCAACCACAGCAACCAACACAGAATTTTCAGCAGCCATCTAACCAAAGTTTTCAGCCTTCCTTTCAGCCTATTTTTCAGCAACCGCAGCAGCCATATCAGCCACAATTCCAGCCATTCCAACAGCAATTTCAGCCTTATCAACAAAGGCAGCAAGTGTGTCCAACATTTCAGCAAGATCCGCCTCAAAAACAGCCATTTTATCAGCCCACACAGCCCTTGAATCAAAATTTTCAGCCTTACAACCAAGGGTTTCAAAATCAGAATTTTCAGCCCTTGCCACAGAATTTTCCACACCAAAATCAGAACTTTCAAGGCTACAACTCCCAGCAAAGTTTCCAAGAATATCAGCCCTTAGATCAGCCATATCAACAGCCCACTCCATCTTCTTATCAGCCCCAACAGCCATGTTTTCAACCAAATCAGCAAGCTCAAAATTTTCAGTCTACTTCATCCTTTAAAAATCAGTCAAGAAGCTATGCTAATCAAGGAGGATATGGGGGATCAAATGGAGGAAATGATCAGCAACAACAGATGATGGAGATGCGACAAATGTTCCAACAACAACAACAACATATTCACAACCTTGAGAGGCAATTGGGTCAATTGGCTAGTGGGATCAATCAGAATCAAGCTCAAGGATCCAGTCAACTACCTTCCCAAACTATTCCTAATCCTAAAGGAAACGTGAGTGCTATTTATTTGAGGAGTGGGAAGGTTGCAACATCTCCGAAGAGTCCAAGAGCAGAATTTTCAGGAAACCAGACAGCAACTTCAATTCCAGCCCAAAACAACACTGAAATGAGTTCAAATTCAGCTGATTCCAACCCTAACCCGTTCCCAACTCTTTCCTCGAGCAACACTCTAAATTTGGTGGCAAACGGAGAAGAAAACAGTGCCGAGGCCGATTTTACAGCCACCACATCGAATGGGACAGCAGGGCAGAATTCAGCATCTCTACCTCCGGCCAAAGAAGATAATTTTAGGGTTCCTTTGCCTTTTCCACAGGGGAGAACTCCAACCAAAAGACACGTGGAGGAGGAGAAAGCAAAAGAGTACAATGAGCTGGTGAAACTTTTTAGTAAAGTTGAAATTAATGTACCATTGCTGACGATGATTAAACAGGTTCCTAAGTACGCAAAATTTTTGAAAGATCTTTGTATTCATAAGAAGAAGCTTAAGGAAAATGAGTTAGTCAGCATGGGGAAGAATGTTTCATCACTTATCCATGCCATCCCTCTGAAATGTGAAGACCCTGGCATGTTCACTGTATCTTGTGAGATAGGGAGCACCACGCTACATGATGCTATGCTTGATTTAGGAGCTTCTATTAATGTCATGCCCAGGACAGTCTTCCAGATGCTTGGCATTGGTCCTCTACAGCCCACTGGAGTTGTGATACAGCTAGCAGATAGGAGCCAGACCCGGCCAGCGGGAGTTATTGAAGATGTGTTGGTTAAAGTGAAAGAGTTGATTTTCCCTGCGGACTTCTACATTTTAGATATGGAGGGAGAGTATCTTGCACGTAGATCCCCACTCATCCTTGGGAGGCCTTTTCTGAAGACTGCCAAAACAAAGATTGATGTTTATGCTGGCACACTCTCGATGGAGGTGGGAGACACAATAGTCCAGTTTAGCCTTTTCGATGCTATGAAGCATCCGAGGGAGGATCACTCCATCAGGAGCGTGGATATTCTTGATGAGCTGGAGCAGACAGAGCTAGAGGCTGAGGGATTTTTACCCGATTTTTCTGGAGGAGCTATGTATTTAGAGGAGGCTGAGAGGTTATTTACTGCTGAGACTGAGGATTTTTCAGAAGATATTTCAGACACACTTCCAGTTGGAGAGTTTATTCTAGGTGTAGGGGATTGCACAGAGCCCCAAGGATCACCTATTTCTGTTGAGATTCAAAGTGTAGGGGATTGCACAGAGCCCCAAGGATCACTTATACCAGTTGAGCGCCTACTAGAACTTGAACCTGATACGGACTCTATACTTGACCAGGAGGGAGCTATGGACACATCTATCATTATGGGACCTCCAGGTATTTTTCAGCGTGATCAGGTAAGTATTTCTTTTATTTTTTTGGAAACATCAAGAGAGGTACCAAAAGTTGATTTTATAGGCTGCGATACATTTCTTGATTTGTCATGTGTGGGGAATAATTGGGAAAATTTCATTGGAACATCCAAAATAAATTTCATTGATTATGATAAGTATCTTGATGCATCTTGGGTAGATATTCATTGTAAAAAATTCTTTGAGGTGCCTAAACTTGATTTTATTGGATGTGATTCATTTTTGGATAAATTGTATGCAAAGACTGATATTATTTTATTTTCTTCGTACCCTGCACGCTCTAGAGGGGTAGTACATTGTTTTGCAGGGTCCAGAAGACTGCTGGAGTGGGAGCTTCATTTGAACAGACTGAAACCTCCTGAAATGTGTCCCAAAAAGAATAAATAGGGAGTAGATTTTACTTTAATTCAAAACACTCTACCTCTTGAATGGGTCTTGTATTTAAATAATCTTCGTCCACCTGAACAGGTTGCTGTAAAGTCCAAGTGTGGGGGAGCGATGCATTGTAAAGTTGAAGAAATGGAAGAAGCTCTTTCGCACACCCAGACTCCTCCACTACCACGGTGGAGGCTATTTCTTGACAGACTCCGACCGCCAGAAATAAAAGGGAGTTTGATCTTTGTTGCCTTTTCCTTTATTGCATGTTTTCACTCTTAAAATGAGTTCTTGCTAATAAACACGTGAGTAGAGTAACATGAATAAATGTCATTGTAAATACCATGTCATTTCTTTTGGACACTTTTTCTTGCATGCTTAGGAATAAATGTATCCCTTAGGTTATCTCTATAGCATTTTAGAATCTTTTGGAAAATAAATTAAATTTGGTTGTCGAGATTTAGGATTTGAGTTCATGGATGAATTCTTGGATGCTTGAGTACGATTTTGCTTTAGATTCTTAATTGAGAATTTGAGATGGATTATTTTTACCTAGTGAGATTAGCCTTATTTTGTGATACACATATGTTATTGTATTCTAGAACTTGCTTAGATTCTTTCAAAATCATATTTCAATGGTTGGATCACATCTATAGGGACTAATCATTTTATTCACCTTTCCACATCAATTTGTCTATTCTATTCTAGTTATTTTTCCTTATTTCTAATCTTACCCTCTCTTGTCTTTGGACTTGTTTGTTTGAGATATTCTTAATGCTAGTTTGCCCGAGACGGACAAAGATTTAAGTGTGGGGGAGTGATTAGTGCTTTGGAAAATTTTTTATCAAGGATGCATTTCAACTCGAGAAAAAAAAAAATTTCATGTGCCAAGTGAGTGATGTTTGGTACCAAGAATGAGTTAGAGAGATGGAAGCAATTGGAAATTGAGTTTCCTTATCATATTTTGAAGACTTAAATGGCAAGCAAAGAAAAATCAGTGCAATGGAATCAAAGAAAAAAAAATATGGCAATGTATCAACTTACCTAGTGAAGCATTCAACTCTCCATTACCATGTGATGTATTCATTTGGAGAAATCAAAGTTTTTGCAATGAATCTGCCATGAAGCTGAAATGGAGAGCAAAAGAGAAAAAAGAAAATTTTTTTTTGAGAAGCAGAGCTAAGACAAGTTGGCACGCATTGGAAGCAACCCATGCTAAGTCTTAAGCTTAATCGAATACCTTATGCATGTGAAGCTGCAAAATTGCTTAAGAATCTATTGAGAGCTGTTGTTGAATCTCCAATACAGGGACAAAACAAGAAAAACTCAGATTGAAAGGACTAGACTGTGGGTTAGACTTGGCACAGATTAGTATCAAGTGGAAACTGAATTTGGATGGAGTTAAGAAATGTAGAGCTGACCACAGAAGCTGCCGAGTGCTACATCTGGGATCTGATCTCCATGCTGAAGACCATCTGAATTGAAGAGCTGATGAAATTGTAGCAGCCGAGTAGCTGCTGAAATCAGAGAAGGAAAATACAGAAAAAATCTGGAGCAATCGCAGCAGAGAAGAATGCAAAACAGAAAATGCAGTGAGACAATTTTTGTACCAAATTGAAACTGAATTGGTTTGTTTAGGCTATATTTGTTGAACTCATCCACTACTGATCAGAGCAAAAGAACGCGGATGATTGGATGTTTTAGATCAGAACAGATCGAAAAGAAAGAAAATTGCAGTGAAGCTAAAATTTTCTTTGTGAAGCTGATTGTTTTGGATCTGCAGCTGGGCAGAATGGAGAAAGCAGAAATCTAATGCCAAGTTTAAATGCAGAAATGTGTTTAACTGAAAGGTGCTGAAACAATTGAATAACTCATTGTTGAATCTGCAGCTGACTAAAAAAAAAAAAGAGAGAAATCTGCAGCTTAAAAAAAAAATCAGATTGGCAGTGCAGTTTTTGAGCAGTTTGTGCTAAGTTGAGGCTGAAATTAGATTTTCCTGGGCTGTGAATCAGGGAACAAAGTAGGAAATGCATCAAAGAGTATTGAAAGCACTCAATGCTGATCAAATCTGGAAGAAATTCGGATGATAGAAGCTGCTGATCAGAAACAGAATTTGAAAGGTTGACCAAAGGCTGAAAAGAAAGCTGAAAAACTGCATTGTTTGAAATTTGCCGAGTGCTGCATCAGGGAGCTATTGGATACTTAGATTTGTTACTACATTGTGAAGATCAAAGTGGCATGCAATGAAAAGAAAAAAATCTGCAATGCAAAGAAAAAGAAAAAAAAATCAGGGTCAAAAGGGTTGAGAATGCAGTTTGTATCAACCTAGGGTATGAAATTGAAGCACATGGCAAGGGTTGAGTTGAAGCTGATATCTAATAGGAAATTGGAACTTAATTGAGGCTGATCAGAAGCTGAACATAGCTGGAAAAATTTGATCCAATGCAGGAAAAATTCTGTGCCAAAAACAGTTTGTGCAGTTTGTGTCAAGCTGAAGCTGAAGTTTGAGTTTGTGAAGCTATGAATCAAGATATTAAGTGTAAAATGTATCTGAAGTTGAAGGTGCACATTCAATTTTGGATCTAAGAAGAAACAACATGCTAGAAGCTGCTGATCAGAAAAGAAGAGAAAAGGGGAAAACAGTTTGAAGAAAAAAAAAAGACACAAAGTTGGTACAAAAATTGGAATTTTGGCTCCATGAGATCATTGAATTTTCTTCCATCCGAATCAAAAGCTTGATGTCATGTCATTTCTGACCTTGCTAGAAGATAAAAGAAGAAGAGAAAAATCAGAAAAGAGAAGGAAGAAACAAAAGTTGGCACACAAGAGCAAATTTGGCACATTGAGATCAAATGGAGTTTTCTTCATCCAAATCAAAAGAATTCTTTAAATTGGACTCCATCAAACTTTGGAATTTACTAGGGGACTGATAAGAGGGCAAAGTTCATTGGAAATATCCTTGAGCACTCAAGTCTTCCACTTTACCAATTGTTTCCATTTCCTTGACTTTTATTTCACTCCTTACCATTTTCTAATGTTTTGATTTGTTTTTATAGTTGTTGATCCTAATCATGATTAATGATGGAGAGTAGACAATAAGCAAGCCTATGGTAGTGCAAGAAGCATGTGTGTTTGAGTGAGCTCCACTTCCATCATCAAGTTAGAAATTAAGAAGAGAGCCACCAATATTTTCCTTGAAAGGCTAGAGATTTAAATTCATCTCAATGACTCATGATAGATGAAAAGGCTAAGTTGTTGATTTAAGGGCAAGATAGTACTCCATAGAGCTTAAGTTTATAAGAATTGACAACCCTAGGTAATTTATTTTCATTTGTTTCTAATTATGCTTAAGTAAATCTAGGGGATACATATTTACTGTTTTCGCGAGACGCTCAAGGTTAAGTGTGGGGGAGTTGATAAATACTATTTTATTGATTATTTGAGCTGCTTAAATCCATGTTTTACCTATGTTTTTATTGCTAGAATTGTGAAATTGCCCTAGGTTTTAGAACTTATTCATATTTTGGACTTAATTGCAAAATTACATATATTTGAGTTAATTGGCCACTAAATTCTTGATTTATTTTTTTGTAGGCATAAAAGGTTCAAGGACCTAGGGCATATTGGGTCAAACTCGAGTCGGAAGTGACCCGGATCAGATTATCAAGATTACGATTAAATCTGGGCCGTCCGATTCAAAAGCGGCTAGATCTGAGCCATCCGGGATGATCTGAAGCCATCCGAGCTAGGGCTAGGGTTGATCAAGTACCCTGATCAAGATCTGAAGGTTTCATCACAATCAGAGCTCAATCAACCGTTGGATCAAGCTTGGAGGGCTCTAGAGCGTCCAACCACAGATAGAGTTGATCTAGACCATCCGTTGCATATCTGGAGGATCCGAGCTTCCACGAGGCAGATCCTGACCCCAGATCATCATCATCAAAGTTTGGCTCAAATCAGACCAAGATCAGCCGTTGGATTGAAGTAGATCGATCGCAGCCGTCCATTGGTTAATACTTTAGGAAAAATCACGCAGCTTCTTCCCCGTCGCGTCTTCAGCTTAGCTCCACTGTTCTTCGCCGTTCTTCCTCATTTCTTCATCGTTTTTGAAAATTTTTGTTTCCATGAAGGCGTGACCACCTCATCTTCATTCTCAGATCGAGAATCAAGTCTTTGGCGATTGGTGACTGAAGAATTCTGCTCGTTTGCGCTGGAACAGAGGATTTCTTGGGGGTTCCGGATGTTCTCAGTCCGATCATCTTCTTCTCGACCACAATCCATTTTAAAGCTTCTGAACCACTTGTAGGGGTTCTCAAGTGAGCTCAGAAGTTTCCCACATCATCATCGCAGCTTCTCCAATTGAGATGGAGTGAATCGGATGGAAAATTCCATCAAGCGCAGATTCTGTTCAGAAACAACTTCAGAATCGATTGTCCATCGATTTGCTGAGCCTAGGGGTTCGAAGCCGGTTCTTGATTGACGACCAAGAATTTCTTGATGCTGAGGAAGGAGTTGAGGAGTAGTTTAGGCCCTTAATTTCATGTTTTGTAGCTTAATTTTCAATGTTTGCACTGTTCTGTTCTGAATTTCTATTTAGTTACTGAATTTTTCGATTCTTGAGTTGTTAGCTGTAATTTAGCTTCAATTCTGCAAGTAGAGTAATTTAGGGACTTGTTTAGCAATCGACAAGATCAAATTTCAGTTCATTTTAGTTTAATTTGCTAGCGTGTCATTTTCAAGTGTTGTGTGCCAAGTTTAATTCAGTTTTGTTTTTCTTTCCTTTGGTTTCTGCACTTGTTTCGAATTTCTGAGTTTCTTAGCTGTTAATTACTGCTCTAGTAGTAGATAGATAGTTTGTTTGGTTTAGAATAGCATTTGCTTAAAATTCTGGGCATAAATTTCAAGTTGCGTGCCATCTCATTCCTTAAAACCCAAAACTGTTTCTGAATTTGAGTTTTTCTTTTCAATGTTCTGATTTCTATCTCAATGCCTTACCTTAGTTTCGCATAGTTCCTTCTTGATATCAATGATTTCCAAGTGAATCACTCAGCTGGAACAGTTGAGCCGAAAGTCTACTCATTTAATAAAGTTGGTAATGGTTTTTGCCACAAGGAATTTCTCCTTGCGTGCCAATTGAATTGCAGTTTTGAAATCTGCATTTAACTAGGTTTTATGACATATGTTTGTGTTTGAAGTCAATAAACTTGCACTCAATCATATCCTAATCTTGTAGGCATCGGTTGGGTTCCAAAATACTTTAGCTAGTTGAGTTTAAATTGCTTGGTTGAGTCCTAATCTCGCATGCTTTTAATTGAGTTTAGCCTATTGATTTTCGAAAACTCCCATCCTTGCTTTTACTTTCTTGTTTAGCATTCCATTTTTGTGTTTGAAATCAGAAAACAGTTGCCATAAAAACTTTGTAAGTGCTTTATTTAGGGTACCATTAGTTGAATTCTAAGTACCATTTCTTTGTTTGGCTCCTTTGTTCACTTTTCTTTATTTTTCATTTCATTTTCATTTTCAATTAAAAACCAAATTTCATTACTTATTTGAAACCCAAAAACGACACATAACTACAAGTTTGAATCAAGCACGACAACTATCCCCGAGAAAAATACGACCTGTGGCCCCTTTGCTACATTCTTATACGTTTTGCTTGTAAAAGGGTTTCCAGCTTTCATTTATAAATTCTAAATTTGAGGCCCACATTCGTGACACATAGTTTGGGCCCGTCAGTATCCCCTCGCCTGCAGTGTAATTGTTGTTGCATGATTTCCTTCTTCTTTGGTTGAACACCCTACATGTTTCGGCCATGAACAAAACCCTAGGGTTAGTGAGGGTTGAATTACTCTATGATGTATCCTATGCTTAGTGTATTGCATGATAGTGTATACATGGTGTTTGTATAAATGTTTGGTTGAATTACTCTATGATGTATCATATGCTTAGTGTATTGCATGATAGTGTATACATGGTGTTTGTATAAATGCTTGGTTGAATTACTCTATGATGTTTCCTATGCTTAGTGTATTGCATGATAGTGTATACATGGTGTTTGTATAAATGTTTGGTTGAATTACTCTATGATGTATCCTATGCTTAGTGTATTGCATGATAGTGTATACATGGTGTTTGTATAAATGTTTGGTTGAATTACTCTATGATGTATCCTATGCTTAGTGTATTGCATGATGGTGTATACATGGTGTTTGTATAAATGTTTGGTTGAATTACTCTATGATGTATCCTATGCTTAGTGTATTGCATGATAGTGTATACATGGTGTTTGTATAAATGTTTGGTTGAATTACTCTATGATGTATCCTATGCTTAGTGTATTGCATGATGGTGTATACATGGTGTTTGTATAAATATTTGGTTGAATTACTCTATGATGTATCCTATGCTTAGTGTATTGCATGATAGTGTATACATGGTGTTTGTATAAATGTTTGGTTTCAAAAACCTAACTTTTCCCTACCCTACACCATTCGGCCAACATAGGGTTCGTGAAGGTTAAACTACCCTATGAGATATGCTTATATTTAGTAAGATGATATGTATATGCATGTGATGTTTAAATGGAATGCTTGATTGGAAAACTTAACTTTCCCTAGCATGTAACTTTCGGCCATGCATGAAACATTAGGGTTGGGAAGAATTAAATTAACCCATGAAGCATGCTACCACTTCCTATGATATGAATATGATTTATGTGACCAATCTTGTCATATATAAAGTATGTTTAAGTGGTTGAAATATGATGTATGTATGAGCATGTCTTATAGCCCATGGGGCACCCTTATGAATTGCATGTGATGTATATGTTAATATGCTTGAAAGGATACTCCACTAAGTATGGGATCAAGAGCACCCCTTATGTTGTGTGGTGTGTCCCTATGGGATCATGAGCACCCTTGAAGAGTGGTGTGTCCCTTGAGAGTGGATTTGGAGTACTCCTTAGCATATATGTAAAAGCATGATAAGTATTTTACTTTGAAAGTTGTGTACCCGACTCGGAAGGGGGTCGTTAAACAAATCCGGGGTACATGTTAACTGAAGGTCATGGCTCCGGTAGGACGGAAGGGTCATGCTCTAATGGGTTGGTGGCTCGCTACCCCAATTCATTAGGGAACCCGCTTGATGTGGTACACAGCTGGGCCCCTATATGATGTTAAAGTATTTTTAAGTAATACCTTTATGGAATTGTTTTGAAAACATTTATTATATGTGAAGGGTATGCTTGAGATACTTTAGCTTAGAAACTTTGATGTTTAGTATGCTATGATAAACTCATGCTTATGATTCATTATGTGTACATGTTGTATTCTTCCGTATGGATTTTGCGAGTAGGACAGGATCCTTACTAAGCATTTATGCTTACTAGTTTATGTGTTGTCTTATGCTGCAGATAAGGGTAAGGGACACTTAAACTAAAGGAAGAGGCAGGAGGGCTGAAGATGTGTGGGGTGGTGGCTCGGGAAAGAAAGATTCTTATATATACTTTACTATGCTTATGTTGGTGTTTCCTTGATAATGAATGTTAGTGATTAGGGTTGGTACTCTTGAATGTTAGTGATTACACTTGGATTGCTCTTATACTCGATTATGTTTGATTATATTGTGAGTTGAACTACTTGTGAACCTATCATGTTATAGGATAACTCTTGATTAAGATATTTCACATGATGTTCTAGACTTCCTTTAGACTCAATCTTATGAACTGTTATTATGCAATGGATTGTATAACCTCACTATCATGATTTATGTGTTACTGAACTTGCTATGCACCTACCATGTTCTAATCATTAAAGCATGATATCTGATTGGCATGCACTGACTAGTATGCTTAGCACTTGTAAATATCACTTGATAATTTTAAACAAGCATGCTCAGTACTTAGTCCTTGCATTTTTGTTTTTTTATTTATTTTATGTTAAAATTATATGATTGATTGTACGTAACCCCACCCCGAGAGTAGATATAAGGGCGGGCGTTACAATGATTGAGATTAATCTAGGAGGATACATCTTAGGCTTACTAGTAGCTTGTGCGAGACACCCAAGAGTAAGTGAGGGGGAGTTGATAACTACCATTTTGTTGATTATTTTAGGCTCTAAAATCGATGTTTGATCCACATTTTATATGCTTAAGTTTGCATTTATATTAGGTTCCATGTATTTTCTCTATTTTGGGCTTTTTAATTCAAATCTTTGTATATTTGAGATATTTTGGCACTAAAATGTGAATCTCATTTTGTAGGTTTCAAATGATCATGGACCTATATCAAATTGGGTCGAACTTGAGTCAGCATTGGATTCGGATCAAAGGGATCAAGCATAGGGTTAATATGAGCCGTCCATTCAAAGAATGGCTAGATCTGAGCCATCCATTAACTTCCGATCAATCCAAGTTCAGGATAGGGCTAATCATGACCCTAGATCAAGATCTGAAAGTTTGAACCCAATCGGAGCTCATCTGACCGTTGGATCAAGATCAAGATGTTCTAAACCATCCAAGCAAGAGAATGGATGATCTGAGTCATTCGCCACAGATCTGGTTGATCCGAGCTAAGGACAGGTAGATCAGGACCATTGACAAGATCTGGGGAGTTTGATTCAGATCTGAAGAGATCCAACCGTTGTATGGGGCAAAAATAATCTCGACCGTTCAAATTCAAATGGTTTTAATTAAAAGGGAATTCCCTCGCCAATTCTACGGGGCCGTCGCATCGCGAGTTCGCTAGTCGCAGAGTAGATGGTTCTTCCTTCAGTTCTTTATCGTTTCCTCTTCAATTTCCTTGCAATTTTCTTCCTTAGATCACTGCGCGACCACATCAGATTCATTCTCGTCAAGGTTTCAAATCAGAGAGGTAAGTTTTCTGTTCAGTTTCACCAATCAAATCTCGCGCTTGAAGCAGCAAAGGGGAGGGTTTCGCGTGAGCTCATTCCACCGATTTCTTCCACTTGATCACGGGGTTTTCCATCTATCGAAGCTGAAGGAGTGTTAGGAGGGGTTCTCCGACGCAGTTCTGGAAGTTTTGGCTCGATCGCGAATCCGCGCGTCAAAAGGAGTATGGTGTTCAACTACTGTCCGATCGGGTTAATCGAACAGAGAGAACTCTGATCGGTCCCGTGACCGATCAGAGGTAGACCTGATCGGTCGAGTTGACCGATCAGGGGTAGAAGAATAGCAAGGTCGACAGAAAGTTGAGCAGGGGCGTTTTCTTCAATGGTTTTTGAGCTTGGGTGTTCATAGCTCATCCTTCGTGTGACGGCGAAGGGAAGTTTTGATCAGAACATGATTTGATGTTTAATTAGGATTACTTTGATTTTATTCATGTATTTCTTCAAGTTGTTATAATTGTTCCATTACATTTCATGTCATGTGCTTAAGCCAAGATTTGATCTAGTTTTCTTTAATCTGCAATTTCTTTCATACAATTAGTTTTCTGTAATTTATTACCTGCAATTAGCTCTTTAAGTTCAATTCTATAGTTTGGATTTACTTGTTCCATTGTCACTAGGTTAAGTCTAGTTCTTGCAAATTCCTTATTCATTCCATGTTTTAGTTGAGTTCATTCTAGTTTATTCCATATTGTCATTTTCTTATCGCTAAAAACCTCATTTTATCTAGAAAGCCCATACATCACACGACAAATAAACCTGCAAGCTTGAGTTAAACATTCATTCAACTAGTCCTTGGAAAAATACGACCTGAGGCCCCTCTACTACATTTCTATTTTGTTAGCTAAAGGGTTTTTAGCTTTATAAATATCTAAATTTGAGGCCCACATTCGTGACAGCAATATTGGGTCCCATCACGAATCCCCAGAAGGAAGTAGGAAGCCCTGTCTGACTCATCATCGATCGTACCATATCTAATAGAGTACGATTTCTCCGCTCGGACACACCATTCCATTGTGGTGTTCCAGGTGGAGTGAGTTGGGATATGATCCCACACTCTGCTAGATGGTCACGAAACTCTTGGCTAAGGTATTCACCGCCTCGATCTAATCGAAGCATCTTAATACTCTTGTCAAGTTGGTTTTGTACTTCACTTTTGAATTCATTGAACTTTTCAAAGGATTCCGACTTGTGTTTCATGAGATACACATAGCCGTATCTACTGACATCATCAGTGAAAGTGATGAAGTACTGATAGCCTCCTCTAGCTACGACATTGAAAGGTCCACATACATCAGTATGTATGAGTCCTAACAAGTCTGTCGCTCTTTCGCCGTGTCCACTAAATGGAGTCTTGGTCATCTTGCCTAGAAGACAAGATTCACATGCCTCATATGATTCAAAATCAAATGAGTCCAGTAATCTATCCTTATGGAGCTAGGATATACGACTCTCATTTATATGTCTTAAGCTACAATGCCAGAGATATGTTTGGTTCGTATCATTGGGTTTGAACCGTATGGTATTTATGTTATAGATTGGGTTCTCAAGGTCTAGAACATAGAGTCCATTCATAAGTGGTGCATTACAATAGAACATGTCATTTAACATTATAGAACAATATTTGTCCTTTATGATAAATGAAAAGCCTTTCTTGTCCAAACAAGATACTAAAAGTATGTTCTTAGTCAATGCAGGTACATAAAAGCACTCATCTAGTTCTAAGATAAGCCCAGTGGGCAAAGACAAGGAATAAGTTCCTACAGCTATGGCAGCGACTCTTGCTCCATTGCCTACTCGTAGGTCCACTTCGCCCTTTGTCAATGATCTAGCTCTTTGAAGGCCCTGAACATTAGTACAAATGTGAGACGTGTATCCGGTATCTAATACCCAAGAAGAAGATATAGATTGATTGACTTCTATAACAAAAAACCTGAAGCAGAAGTCTCACTTCTTTTCTTCTTTATATCCTCTAGGTAATGTTTGCAGTTCCTCTTCCAATGTCCGGTCTCACCACAGTGGAAGCAGGTCCCTTCCTTAGGCACCTTATCTTTAGCCTTGGATGTAGTAGAGTTGACTTTGCCTTTGGCTCGGGTCTTAACCTTGCCTTTAGGCTTCCATTTGCCTTTGCCCTTTTGTACCATCAGTACATTACTGGTTTTTATTTTCTTGAGATTAGGTTCACCAGTTCTTAACATGCTGAGCATCTCAGGCAAATGCTTATCAATTTCATTCATGTTGTAGTTCCTGATAAATTGATTATACCCCTCCGACAACGATTGCAAGATAAGGTCTGTTGCCAATTCTTGTCCTAGTGGAAATCCTAGTCTTTCAAGGTTCTCAACATACCCAATCATCTTGAGTACGTGAGTTCCTACAGGAGTTCCTTCTTGCATCTTGCTTGCAAATAGGGCTTTAGACACCTCAAACCGCTCGTGCCTAGCTTGCCCTTGATATAGTTGCTTTAAATGCTCAACCATCTCATGTGCATTCATGTTCTCATGTTGCTTCTGAAGCTCAGAGTTCATGGTGGCAAGCATAAGGCATGATACATCAAGTGCATCATTCTGATGCTTCTTGTAAGCATCCTTTTCGGCACGGGTAGCGGTAGCGGCTGGTGCTGCTGGAAGAGATTACTCTAAGACGTACAGTTTTCGTTCTTGTTTGAGGACTATCCTCAAGTTTCTGTACCAGTCCAGGAAATTAGCTCCGTTGAGCTTGTCCTTCTCAAGGACGGATCGCAGAGAGAGAGTATTTGACGTGTTAGATGACATGGTGATCTACAACAGTAAAATTATGCAGAAATAAGTATCATATCTAATTCATTTAATTAGGCCTTTAATTAAATGATGCTCCCACTGAATCGTAGAGCTTTGGTTAGGGCTAGTTATGGATGTAGGCAAACTCAATTTACCAACACTACTAGCTCCAAACCAAATAGCAATCATTATTCATGTGGGACAAGATCCATATTATACTTCATCTTGAGTTAGCTTGGCTAATCGCCCAAGACTTGGTATAATTAGGTAGGAAACATTTTACCAATTACATCTCATGCAACTTTTTGAAACAAAGGGTCAAGATCCACATTACACATCATCTTGAGTTATAGCTTTGGCTAATCGCCCAAGACATGGAATAATTATTCTCTTACCCAATTTTTCCAATTTTTGGGATATGCCTCCATGTTTCTCAATCTAATTGAGAGGACTTAGTTAAGTCTCACCCAAAGTTTGATAGCGGGACATCACAATTGTCCTCTCACACTCTACCAAGATAAAATGTGTCACTTTGTTTTGGCAAACCCAACAACAAATGATCGAGGTAGTTTATGAGTACCAAACTTTGGTAGGCATATCGAGTTAACTTAATTGAGATAACTATTTATCTAATCATGCATGACATACACACATTGCATATATCAATATATAAGCGATAAAACGTGACATGGTTATGGCCCGTATACTATGATCTTCTCAAGCCAATGAGAAGATCAATGGTCAACCTAAGGATAACATCTTCTCCAAGTGCAGCCTCTGGTCATCATGCGTGGTCGGCATCCTTCTTGTAACTTCATTCTTCAATGGACACTCCACTCCTCATTTTGTACATTACAATTTAGGAAAACTTGAGTTACATTCGAGTCTAAATCTATTTTTACAACTAGACAAATAGAGATAAGGCACGACTCACAGGCCGTATTATGAATTACAATATGCACACACACACATATTCATCTAATCATAATGGGGGCAAGGCCATAACCATGCACCATGTCATCAATCACATACAATAGATTTAGGACATCAATTTTTATTATGATTGTAAAAAAGCTCATGAGACGAAACCATAGGTTATAAAATTTGTCGAGTACATTCGCATCATAGCACACTTTCATATTTCATATGATGATGCTATACATTTTAGTTTGATCAACACAAACTTTTGTATCTCGACAAATGCTCATACATTATACAATCTATAATAAAATTATATCCTACTTCTATATCACATATAAAAGTTTTTTAAACTTTGTACGATCTTTCGCAAGTGGCTCTAATACCACTATAGGGATCTATAGGTAAAAATATTTAAAATCGCCGCAGAAATAATATCCCTCGAGCGATCCATGCGAAAGAAAAACTCATACAAAGTGATCTAGAATTCCTATCTTATAGGAATACCTTTGTCGCGTGCCATTCACTTATCCCGCTAGTCCTTTGGTTCGCCGGATCTCTTACACGTTCAAGTGTCCGTGCCTCTATGCGTATCCACACGAACACGATCTACACCTCGGAGAGGAACCACCTTAGTTGTGCTAGCAACTTGGGATGGTTCATAATGCAAGAACCTCCACTAGGGAGTTATGGACAAGGAGGAAGAAAGAAGAGGAAGAGAGATGCACCCTCTAGCGTTTGACAAGGGGGGTGGGGTATTTATACTCATCTAATGAATACCGAGGGTCTATGTCCCTTGAGCTCCTCTCATCTTAATGCTAATAAAACCCAATGAATACCAAACCTTTTGGTATTCCTTGAGACTCTTAATATTCTATTCATCTAATGAATAGAATGTCTCTTAGCCTTCCTCTTAAATAATATTTTATTAAACCCTTTAATGAATATTATCCATAATTATGTGGTTGAGTCTAATCTAAATGAGTAACTCAAATTAGACTCAATCCCATAATCTAATTGGATTCACTTGAGTCTAACTCAATTAATCCAATTCGAATCAAATCTTAGTCAAACAAAGATCAATTAATCTCCGAAGCATCGTGTCTTTAGTGTGTGACCCAATAGGTTCTCGTAACGTTGGCAATGTGCCTAAACGCTTTAGACATATAAGCAATGAGCGATGTCTAGCAATGCATCATTGCTACCCAAGTAACAAGAAAAGTCGAGATCCGACTAAACCTCCGTGACTATGATAATGTATGACCTTGTCCTTCTGTCCTCGATATCTAGATTGACCAATGAGGAATAGACCGTGTCATCCTTAGTCAATCTTGTGTTTCTTGATCCCCGAGTAGACTCACTCAAACAAATGAGCTCAATATCTCATATAGACTCATTTGAGCATGACTATGCGCTTTAGTAGTCCTACTCAATCAAGGAGCCTACAGATATTACTCCCGTCATATAGGAGGGATAGATCTCATCTACATCATTCACATCCCTCCGCATAATTCATTACATACCCAGTGATCGCCATGATAGTCCACCCTGTTACGGGTGACGTTTGACAATACCAAAGTACATAACTCCTTATGTAGGGAACCGTAGTGACTTCAGGTCTAAGGACTATTCATACTAATAGTCACATGAGAAAGTTTATGACACTCATATGACAATCTATGAAACTTTCTTATGGAGGATCAATTCAGTACACATTCTCTAATGTATACTCATGTGTCAACTTGATATCAAATATCCATGACTTGTGAGTTCAAGTCATCAGTTGACCTACATGCTAGTCTCCATGCATTAATATTGTCCTTGAATATTAATACTTGACTAGGAATGGTTTAGTGTAGTGTTCTCTATATTATCTCACTATCGATTCAACCAATCGATATAATGTAGATAAGAACCTACTACCCAAGGACATTATTATACTTAGTTATTTGGCACAAATACAAAGTAAGTATAATAACCAAATATGCCTTTATTAATGATAGAATATGATACAAAAAGTCCCTAGTCAATCATCACATAATTGTCTCTAGGCCTCCTACCAACAGTCCCTTCGTGTCTTTAGCTGACTCTTTATCAGCAGCCTTGACTGTTGCCTTCGCGCACTCTTCGTCTTCGGCCCTCGTCCCTCGGATGCACACAAGCCTCCAGCTTGTCTCCATGCCATCCATCACGTATGCCTCGAAGTCTGTGCCCCTCGGCTCATCATCCCTGCTATACCAAGGTCCCTCGGGTGCACATAAGCCTCCAGCTTGTCTCCATGCCACCCTTCACCGTACCGAAGCCGTCCAGCTAAGCCAATATGTGTAACCTGCACATCTTGCACACTCACATACACATATTAGATCACAAGAGAAAACCTAACTTAAACCCTTTTCCTAATCATCAAAACTCACGGTCGCTCCGGACCATAGATTTCTTCAACAATCACCCCCTTTTTGATATTTAGTAATATGTTTATGTTAGGGAAAACAAATATTAATAAATAGCAACAATAATGCTAAATAAACAACTGGACTTATGATGCCAAGGCTCCACCTTGGGCATACATCGCCAATGCATATGTAATGCAACCAATCATGGATCCTATCCCAAGGCATCCCATACACCTATCCTTCCCAAGTTAGGAATTTTCACCAATATGAGCTTTTTAAAACCTATCCCAAGGCTCCCCCTACATTGGACTTACAAAGGCTTTTTAAGAACCTTTCCAAGGTTCCCCTTACGCCAAGAATGGAGCAACCATGCTCCCCCTTCATCTAAGCTTCCCCTAAACCTAGGATTTCTTACAAAGATGTGTTTGGTTTCCCAAATTAAACCCAACACTTCTCCCCCTTTGCCTAACATCAAACAGACTCCAACAATATCCCAATTATTGGATATTTTAATCCCTAATGATCCTAAACACAGTGTACTAGCCCCCCATACACTTGTTTTTCATCATTTTGACACAAATCAGCTGCTAGATACCCAATCTAGCCCTGACCAGTCAACTGCCCCCCAGAGCAGTCGACTGTTACTCTGAAAATCAGTTTTTCAACATTTCTGACTCCAAATTCTGAAATGCATAACTAATTCCACAAATCTCCAAAAATTCCTAAATTTTGTGGAGAAGTTTGTGGTATCCATACCTACTTGGGAAAAATACATTCAACAATGTATATATCACCATTCCCAAGTTTGAAACAAAACCCAAAATTTCCTATGAAGATTAAGGCAAACAAGAGGCAACCTCCACCTTTACCTATGCCTTCTCCCAATTTTCAATTTACCAAGGTTAAGTTCTACCCAACTTAACACCATAAACTCAAGTTAAGTTCTACCCAACTTAGCATCCCAAGTTCTTCCCCCTTTGACACCATTAAAGGATTGCCCCAAGCAACCTTACCCCTAGTGCCAAAAAGAACTCAACAAAACCCAAAAAAATCTAAACGTTTGCAAGCACATTTGTTAGGATATACCCTATCCTAGAAAATATGGTTTCATGAAAATTATCAAATGTGCTTGACTTTTGGTACAACCTCTAATTTCCTCAAAAATGGTTATTTGTCTCAACTTTGAAATCTATCCATTATTCCATGTGTTTGCCAAGGCTAACCATTATAATTTGACACATGGAATTGTCCTCAACTTTCCCCTTTTATCTGTTAATATTATGATAGAATCCTCTTCTTCTTCTCTCTTTTCCCTAGATAAATATGCACATTATCAATCTTTCTTGAATTCCATGATATCCATATAGCCTTATTTCAAACAATCACCATTAAATCATGAGACAAACCTTTATTCAAAGAGCATAAATAGGAATTTTAATTTTAAGGTCATATCCTATCTTTCAATATACCTTTTCTACCTAAACCTACAGATTAGTCGATTGGTTATCCTCCAGTCGACTCATACCTGAATTTCAGGTTTTCAGTCTAAATTCAGAAATGCCTAATTAATTCCACAAATCTCCAAGAAATTTGAAATTTCATGGAGAGATTTGTGGAGCCTATGTCTATTTGGGAAAAATATGTTTCCAAATAAATGTACTCCAAATCCCAAGATTGGCATGAAACTCAACTCTTCCTAAATTATATCATTTAACCTTTTCCAAAAGTCCTAATTTAGGCCTCTCCTTTATATATCTCCTCATTTCTGACCATAATACATTTCTAGCATTGAATTATATGGTATTTACCTATTAAACCCAATTTTATCAAATATAAGCCTATTTTCATCTTTTTCACCATATATCTTCTAATTAATGTGTCAATTCCCTAGGATTAAGACTTACCCTAGTCTTCCAATCCCTTTGGCTCATTTCATCTAATTTCCAAGGAGAAAATTTCCCGAGATCCATTCACCATGGACCCCAAAGGCTCCTAGAGCTCCCCCTTGAGCTCTTAGCCTTAGCCACCTCCCTAGGAGACTCAATCCACACTATACCACACCGGTGTTCCGCCGGTTATCCTTAGCCTATAAATTTGTAACACCCCGAAATTTCCCATATGAAATATTAGGAAATATTATGAATTCATAAATATGAAATATTATGGAATTCATGAAATAGTATCATGAAATATTATGAAATATTATGAATTCATAAATATGAAATATTATGGAATTCATGAAATAGTATCATGAAATATTATGAAATATCATGAATTCATAAATATGAAATATTATGGAATTCATGAAATAGTATCATGAAATATCATGAATTCATAAATATGAAATATTATGGAATTCATGAAATAGTATCATGAAATATTATGAAATATCATGAATTCATAAATATGAAATATTATGGAATTCATGAAATATTATCATGAAATATATGAATTCATGGAATATAATTAATATTATGAAATTTCATAATGGGCTTGGATTGGTGCAAAATGTGATAAAAAGAAAATATAGAAGGGAGGAAGCAAGGATTGAACCTTGAACCTCCTAGTTGCACTACCAATGTCTTAACCATTGCACCAAGCCATGTTTCTTGTTAGAGAATAAGGAACATGCTTGTTAAGTGGGTAAGAGTGAAGAGACATGCCTTTTCATGGGAAAAGTATAAATATGGGAAGTTGGAGTAACTTCCTTTTACTTCTCTTCTTCTTCTTCCTTCTCCACCGAAACCACCATCTTCTTCTTCTCTTCTTCCATTTTCGAAACCAACCTCCTAGGGTTCTAACTCTAGGGCAATTACAAGGAGGAAAGCCAAGTGTCTTTACCTTCTACCAAGACCAAGGAGTCTTAGAGAAAAGTTGGAAGAAAAAGGTTTCACATACCCTTCAAGTGTAGGGTACCCTACGGTTTAAAGAAATTCTAGCGCAAGGATGTAAGTATCCTCTCGCCTGCAGTATAATGGTTATGTGTGATCCTTGTTATTTTTCTTGTACAAAATTTAGGGCTTTTCACCTATGAAAGTTTCGGCCCCCTCTTGAAGGGAGGCCTTGGTCACTTTTTGTTACATGGAAAGATTCCTTGAAATTTAGGGTATGCTTATATGTTGTTTCCCTTCATGTTGTAATACCAAAAATTGGGATTTGCACCCTTATAAGTTTCGGCCATGCATGATAGAAATTAGGGTTTGGGGATTTTATGATTTTCTATAATGGATTCATGCTTAGGAATGTAGATCAAGTGTTTGAATA
Source organism: Boesenbergia rotunda (assembly GCA_024364735.1). Classification (NCBI taxonomy): domain Eukaryota; kingdom Viridiplantae; phylum Streptophyta; class Magnoliopsida; order Zingiberales; family Zingiberaceae; genus Boesenbergia; species Boesenbergia rotunda. The sequence continues at coordinate 170,693 of JAGFNQ010005979.1, forward strand.
TATGTTTGTATGAATATTTGATACTCCTACCCTATGAAACTAGGGTTAGGGTTTAGATGGGTTTCGGCCAAGACCTAGGAATTAGGGTTAGTGAGGATTGAATTATCACATAATGTATCCATGCTTAGTATATTGTATGATAGTGTATACAAGGTGTTGTATAGATGGTTGTGTGAATATTTCATTGCCAAAAATTGAACTTGCCCTATCATAGGACTTTCGGCCAAGGCATAGACTTTAGGGTTTGTGAAAATTAATTATCCTATGATATATGTTTATGGTTGGGGATAATCATATGTATATGTATGTGGTGTTAAATGGAAGGGTTGATATGTAAACCTTAAATTGTTAGCATGCTATGATATGTTTATGTATGAGGTGTTTGAATAAATGTATGTGTGAATGATTAATGCAAAAGTCCTGATATTTCCCTACTCTTGATGTTTCAGCCAACCCACTAGGACTAGGGTTTGTAAAGGTCAAACTACCCTATGATATATGTTTATGGTTGGGGATGATCATATGTATATGTATGTGGTGTTAAATGGAATGGTTGATAAGGAAACCTTAATTGTTAGCATGCTTTGATATGTTTATGTATGAGGTGTTTAAATGAGATGTCTGATTGAAATCTTAATTGATAGCATGCTACCACTTCCTATGATATGAGTATGACCTATGTGACCAAAGCTTGTCAGGTCTAAGGTAGGTTAAGTGGTTGAAATATGATGCATGATGAAGTATGTATGAACATGTATGGAATATGATATATGTATGAGCAAGTATGAAATATGATGTATGTATAAACATGTATGAAATATGATGCATGTATGAACAAGTATGAAATATGATGTATGTATGGACATGCATGAAATATGATGTATGTATGAGCATGCCTTATAGCCCATGGGGCACACTTATGAAATTGCATGTGATATGTTAAAATGCTTGAAGGGATACTCAAATAGTATGGGATCAAGAGCACCCGAATGTGTGGTGTGTCCCTAGGGGATCAAGAGCACCCTTGAAGAGTGGTGTGTCCCATAAGAGTAAATATGGAGTATTCCTTAGCATATATGTAACAGCATGATAAGTATTTTACTTTTAAGTTGTGTACCCGACTCGGAAGGGGGTCGTTAAACAAATCCGGGGTGCATGTTAACGTGGCTCCGGTAGGACGGAAGGGTCCTGCTCTAATGACTTGGTGGCTCGCTACCCCAATTCATTAGGGAACGCGCAATAGTTCCGCGCGATAGTTGGTACACAACAGGGCCCAATATGATATGGATGTATTTTTAAGTAATACCATTATGGAAATGTTTTGAAAACATTCTTTGAAAATATTTGTAATATGTGAAGAGTATGCTTGAGGTACTTGATACTGCATGTTAGAAACTTGGATGTTTAACATGCTTTGATGAACTCATTATGTGTACATGTTATGTTCTTTCGTACGGATTTTGCGAGTAGGACAGGATCCTTACTAAGCATTTATGCTTACTAGTTTATGTGTTGTCTTATGCTGCAGATAACACTTAAATGGAAGGAAGAGGCAGGAGGCTGAAGATGTGTGGGGTGGTGGCTCGGGAAAGAATGATCCTATATCTACTTAATGTGCCTATGTTTATGTTCCCTGACAATAAGTGTTGGTGATTAAGATTGACCTGGCATGACGATGTTTACCTTTAGAAGTCTTTTATATTTGATTATGTTATGAGTTACATTACTGGTGAATCTAACATATTGTAGAATGACTTTGATAGTTAAACAAGCATGCTTAGTCCTTAGCCCTTGCTTTATTGTTTTAATGTCATGCTAGAAGATAGAAAAAAAATATTACTATATGATTGAGTTGTACGTAACCCCGCCCCGAGGGTAGATATAAGGGCGGGCGTTACAAAATTGAACCCTCTTAACCTTAGATGTAACGACCCAGAAAATCTTCTCAATATGTTATTTAAAATATTGATCATGTCTGAATAGTTTTGAAGAAATTTAGAGATATTAGTACGAACTTTAGCCTAATTATCCATAATTTCTCATTTAAATTGAGGAGCTAAGTACTAATGGGCTTTTCCAAGACCATGGTTATTAGTGGATTTTAGGTGAAATTTAATATAAATATAAATAGGTTTTAATTAGGAATATTAGTATGATCATGGGTGAATTTTTAAGAAATTTTTGAAAATAAAATAAAAATAAAATAAAATAAAATAGAAAAATAAAGTGCATGTGATAAGCACCATTTTATTGATTATTTTAAGTGTTAAAATCCATGTTTGACTCATATTTTTATTGATTAATTGTGAAATTGCCCTAGGTTTTAGAACTTACCTTTATTTTGGACTTAATTGCAAATTTACATTAAATTGGATTAATTGGCCACTAAATTTTGGATTTATTTTTGTAGGCACCAAAGGTTCAAGGACTTAGGGCATATTGGGTCAAACCTGAGTCGGATGTGAACCGGATCGAATTATCAAGCCTATGATCAATCCGGGCCGTCCGATTCAAGAGCGGTTAGATCTGAGCCATCCGGGACGATCTGAAGCAATCCGAGCTAGGGTTAGGGTTGATCAAGCTCTATGATCAAGATCTGAAGGTTTCATCCCAATCAGAGCTAGATCAACCGTTGGATCAAGCAAGGAGGGCTCTAGAGCGTCCAATCACAGATAGAGTTGATCTGGACCATCCGTTGCACATCTGGAGGATCTGAGCTACCACAAGGCAGATCCTGACCCCAGATCATCATCATAAAAGTTTGGCTCCAATCAGACCAAGATCCACCGTTGGATCTCCTCCGATTAATCTGAGCCGTCCATTTGTTTCTATTTAATCAAAAAAATCAGCGCAGCTCATCCTCGTCGCGTCTCCGCCGCACTGTTCATCCTCTTCAGCTGTTCTTCAGTTTTTTAGCTTGTTTCTTCAATTCAAAGGGGCGCGACCACTCAATCTCGACCTTGGATCAATTTCTGAGTCATTGGGGATAGCTTCATTAGAGAATTCAGCTCAAATTCGCACCGGAAGAGGGTTGTTTGAGGGTTTCGGCAGCTCAGCAGTCCAGCCACTTGCGCCTGTTCCATAAGCCATTTCCGACCATCTGAGCCGGCTGTAGGGGTTCTCAGTTGAGCCCAGGTGGTCCGCGAATCACCATAGCAACCACCATCGACTGAGGCCAAGGAAATTGGATTGAAATTCCCAGCTTGCGCAATTTGAGCAGAGTGATCGATTGAAGCTGTTCTTCCTCTGATTTGCTGTGCTTAGGGGTTCGAAGCCGGCTCTTGATTGACGACCAAGAAGATTTCGAGCTTAGGGAGTGATTGAGTTTAGATTTCCTTGGTTAATCTCGTTTTCTTAGCTGATAATTTCCATTTCTGCACTCGTTCTGTTTCTGAATTGGTTTCAGTCTCGTTAACTTCGTTAATGCAATTGTTCTAGCTTAAATTAGGTTCAATTCCTGCAAATAGTTAGTTAATTAACTTGTTTAGTGGACAACAACTTCTAGTTTCAATTGCTTTGATGTTTAATTGTTGCGTGCCGTTTCTTTCCTTGCGTATCAATTTCTGTCAGCTTTTTCCTGTTTTTCTCATCCTGCGTATCAGTTTTTAGCTTCTGCATTTCGAAATCAGTTAGTCTAGCTCAATTTCAAATCATTTCTGCTATTTGTTTGGTATAATTGCTCTAAATCGTTTGAGAGTTTCCGAATTAATTGTTCTCAGTTTTCTTTTCCTGCATTTCTGTATTTCTACAAATCTGCTGTGTATCAATTCTTTGCTTCCTGCGTGTTCAGTTTGTATCAAGCCAATTATAGCTTACCTGCTGAAATTACACTGCCGTTGCTCTATTTGAGTAGCACTTTGATGCCATTTCTGAACTCAGCTCGATTTCTGCATTTGATCTCAATTCCTGCAGTCCATTTCTGCAAGTCTGAAATTTGGTCCTGCATCAGTCCACATTTCCCCACTTTGAATTCTACATTTCAATCAGATTAGTTTCTGCATATTTCCCTTCAGATCTGTTATGTTTTTGAATCCATCAGCCATTCATAATTGTTAGATTACAGCTCAAGCATTTGGTTTCAGCTAATGGCACATGAGTTATCCTCTTTGTATCAAGATTGCATCCACTTTTCAACCTTGTATCAAGCTGAGTTTAGGCCTGGAATTACAACCTCTGGAGTTCAACACCAATTGCAATGCACTCTAGCATTTGAGTTTAAAATCCTGCTACTTTGAAGCAAGTTCACTTTATTTCTTTTGCATGTGGCACACAAGTGAAATCATGGCTCGATTGTTGTATCCATTTGGTTTAAGAGTGTTGCATGTGGTCTGTCTTGCATTTGATATTGTTGCTGCAATTGTTTAGCAATTTGTTTTGCCTCGAAATCAGAATCAATTCCCAAATTGATTAAGTGCTTTAGTTGATTCGGTTTCCATTGGTGGAGTTAGTACTTGCCATCACATTGTTTGGTTCATTAGTTGGTTTTCTCCGTTTTGATTGCCACTTCATTACAGATTGCAACCCTAAAACCCAAATCTTCATTTGAAACCCGAAAACACAAACGACACATAAATACGAGCACGAATCGAACAACGTCAACTAGTCCCCGAGAAAAATACGACCTGTGGCCCCTATATTACATTTTCAAATTTTGATTGTAAAAAGGGTTTCCAGTTATTCATTCATTCAATTATTTAAATTTGATGAGCCCATACATTTCGTGACAAAATAAATTAGTATATTTGGGCCCGTCAAATTTTTGGCGCCGTTGCCGGGGAACGCAACTAGTTGATTTGTTTGATTTTTGCTTGTATACTTTTTGATATATCATTGGGTTCTATTTTTTGTTGCTTATTCTTTTGTATACGGGTACTGCCATTTTTCTTGTTTGTTTTGTGACAGGGGTGCAGGTTCAAAATGTTTTCATCCACTTATCAGCAGCCGTGTCCACACTTTCAGCAGACCCAGCAAGAATTCCAACAGCCCTATTCTAATTTCCAGCAACCAAATCAGTTTTTGCAGCCACCACAACAATTTCAACCGGATTTTCAGCCAATTCAACCAATTTTCCAGAATTTTCAGAATGGGCAGCCCCAGTTTCAAAATTTTCAGCCCCACTTTCAGCAATTTCAGCCTAACTTTCAGCCATGGCAGCAAGAATTTCAGCCCACTCAACTTCAGTATTCACCACCACAAATTCAACCTCAGATACAAGGATTCCAAGGCTACAATTTTCAGCAATTTCACCCTTGTAATCAGAATTTTCAGCAGCTTAATCATAATTTTCAGCCCACTCCACAGTCTCAATTTTATCAAATGTGTCAACAAGAGCTTCAAAACCTCGAAAGGCAATTGGAACAAGTGGCTAATGATTTGAATCAAATAAAAGCCCAAAGAGCAGAACAATTATCTTCTCAAGCTATTTTTAATTCTGAGAGCCCCGGAGTTGGTTTTATATCAGTTCAAGGTGACCCTAGTGCATGGCAAAGTCCTTCTTCAATTAATCCTGCAAATTTAGTAGAAGAAGAAGAAGAAGAATACATTAAAATCTGGGCACCTACAGCATGCATCCCTCCGGAGACTCCTATTCAAAATCCAATTTCGAATGTTTCAGCTCAAGAAGAAGAAATTGAAGCTCCACAGGACCATTCTAGACTTTTATTTTCTGATGATAGCATTATTGATGGTCCTAATTTTTCTGATACTGTTGCTGCAGATATTACAGGAGAAGCATGCAGAGGAGATGATTCCATAGGTGTAGGGGATTGCACTAAGCCCCAGGGACCACCACAAGATTTAGAGAATGAACCAGAAAGTGTAGGGACTTGCATGGTGGAAGCAAGCACCCAAGGATCACCAGTTGATTGTCCACCAGAGCCTGAGGCTGAAGAGGAGGTTGTACTTGACCAGGAGGAGACCACAGATACATCTACTATTATAGAGCCTCCAGGTATTATCCAGCACGCTCAGGTAAGTATTTCTCCTCCTTCTTCAGAAAAATTCAGTGAGGTACCTAGGGATGATTCTATTGACTCTGATGAATTTATTGATATACCTTGTGTAGAAATTGTTTGTGAAAATCCAATAGAGGTACCAAACATTGATTCTATTGATCATCATGCATTACTTGATACATCTCTTGCTATGGATAGCGAAATAATTTTAGAGGCACCCATAATTGATGTTGTTTTTTATGATGAATCACTTAATACATCTTTTGTGGATATGGATAGTGAAAATTTTTTAGAAGTGCCTGAAATTGATGTTATTTATTTTGATGAATCTCTTGCTATTTCATATGCTGAGAATGAATGTGAAAGACTTTTGGAAATACCTGATATTGATTTGATTGGCTGTGATACATTGCTTAATACACCCTTGATTGAAAATAATTGTGAAATTTCTATTGATGAGCCAGAAATTGATTTCTTTACATGTGATGAGCTCCTGGATGCAAATTTTGTAGAAAATGATTTTGAAAATTTTATTGAGGCACCACAAATTGATTTAATTGGACATGATGCAGATTTGGATTTATTTTATGCAGAGACTGAACTTATATCATTTCTTTCTGACCCTGAACGCTTGAGAGAGGTATTACATGTTTTTGCAGGGTCCAGAAGACTTCAGGAGTGGGTACTCCAACTGAACAGACTTCAGCCTCCTGGAAGGACTTCTGAAGGGCATCAAGAAGGAGGAGATGATCTGACTTTAATTAAAAGCACTCCATCCCTTGAATGGCTCTTGCACCTGAATCGCCTTAGGCCACCAGAGAAATTTTTTGCGAAGTTCAAGTGTGGGGGAGTCCTATTACTCCCAGCCACTCATACCCCTCCACTACCATGGTGGAGGCTACTTTTGGATCGACTCCGTCCACCAGAATAAAGGGGAGTTGGATTTTTCTTGTATTTTCTTTTATTTCATTTTTCATTTTCATGCTTCCTAGAATTAGAATTTTCCTTTGATCTGAGTCATTGTAATTACCATGTCTTTGCTTTTAGCACTTTTGCATGAGTAGAAATAAAAGTATCCCTTTGGGTATTCTCCATGGCATGTTAGAGTCTTCTGAAAACAAATTAAATTTGATTGTTAAAACTTAGGATTTGAGCTAATGGATGAAATCTTGGATGCTTGAGTACTACTTTCTTTAGATGCTTGATTGAGGAGTTGAGATGAATCATTTGCACCTAGTGAGATTAGCCTTATTTTGTGATACACATATGTTATTGTGCTCTAGAACTTGCTTAGGTTCTTTCAAAACCATATTTCAATGATTGGATCACATCTATAGAGGCTAATCCATTTATTTTCTTTTCCACATCAATTTTTAGCAATAATCATGTTTATTCTCTTTTTCTCTACTTATTTCTTACTCTTACCCTCACTTTTCTTTGGACTTGTTGTTTGATTTGTTTCTAATGTTATTTTGCCCGAGACGGACAAAGATTTAAGTGTGGGGGAGTGACTAGCTTTTTGGAAAAGATTTGGCATCAAGGAGGCACTTCAATGCGAAAAAAAAAAAAAATAAGTTGGATTGATATCAAGATCAAATGGGAAGAAGTGTTTAAGGATGGAAGAAATTAGAAATCTCAATTCCTTATTATACTTTGGAGATCTATGCAAGTGCATGGTGCGGCAATAAAAAGAAAAAAAAAATCTGCAATAATAAGAAGAGGGCACACACAAGCAAAAAGAAAGGATTTTTGTGCCAAAGTGAGAAAAGTGCCACTTGATTGCAAGGGAGGTCTCCTGCCACTTATAGAATTGGAAGGAAGGCTGATCTGAAGAAGGAATGGAAGCTGAATTGAAGGAATGCAAGCAATGGAGAAATCTGAAATCTGTGCCATGCCAAAAAGAAAGAAAAAAATGCTGTGATCATTTCGAAATTCCAGCTATACTCGGCTGAAAAATCTGGATTGCAGCTGTACCTTGCTAGGAAGATCAAGTAACATGTTGCTACAATCTGAATTGAAGCTGCAAAGTCTGAAAAATCCATGAAAAGCTGCTGAAAATTTCTGCATTCGAAAAAATCAGTGAGGGAAGCTAGTAAAGTAGTTTTGTATCAACTTCCATTTGAACCCATGCTTCCGTAATCAGCAGTGCCTTGCCGAATCTTAACAGAGCTTGCAGAATGGTTTTTGATTGAACTAAACTATTTGGGAGCTGAGAACATTACTGAATCTGAAAGAAAAAAAAAAATCAGTGAAGGGGCTGAAATTTGATTTACTACTCAGCCATTGTCAAGTGGAACAATTCAATTCAGCTAGTTGATGCTAAATGCTTTCAAGAAATCAGATGTTTGCAAGGATGAAGAATCAGTGATGCCGTGGATGCTGGACCTTAACAGAAGGAAGAAGAAAAAAAAAAGGAGGAAACAGTTTGAAAAGGAAGAAAAACAAGGAAAAAGAACAAAGAAGCAAGTTGGTATCCAATTGAAGTTTCGGCACCATGAATTAGTGAAGATAATCTCATCCAAATTCAAGATCTACTCAAATACATTCTGATTTCAGTAGAGAAAAGAAAGAAAGAGGAAAAAATCAGAAAAGAAAACAAAGAGCAAAGTTGGCACGGAATTGGGAAACTTGGCTCATTAGACCAAAGAAGGGTTTTTCATTCAATTCAAGGGCAATTATTCAAGATTAACTCCACCACATTTGTGATATCACTAGAGGACTGTAAAGATGGGGCAAAGCACATTGGAAACAATTTTTGAGCAACCAAGTCTCCCACTCTATCCATTTTCCATTTTCTTGACTTTTATTCCATTTCTTATCATTTTTCATGTTTTTCTTTTGTTTTTATAGTTGTTGATCCTAATCATGAATAATGGTGGAGATTAGATAATAAGCAAGCCTATGGTAGTGCAAGAAGCATATGTGTAAGAGTGAGCTCCATTTCCATCACCAACTTAGAACTTAAAAGAGAGCCACCAAAATTTCCCTTGAAAGGCTAGTAATTTAAATTCATCTCAATGACTCATGATGGATGAAAAGGCTAAGTTGTTGATTTAAGGACAAGATAGTAATCCATAGAGCTTAGATTTATGAGAATTGGCAACCCTAGGTAATTTCTTTTCATTTGCTTCTAATTATGCTTAAGAGAGCCTAAGGGATACTTATTTAGTTGTTTCGCGAGACGCTCAAGGTTAAGTGTGGGGGAGTTGATAAGCACCATTTTATTGATTATTTTAAGTGTTAAAATCCATGTTTGACTCATATTTTTATTGATTAATTGTGAAATTGCCCTAGGTTTTAGAACTTACCTTTATTTTGGACTTAATTGCAAATTTACATTAAATTGGATTAATTGGCCACTAAATTTTGGATTTATTTTTGTAGGCACCAAAGGTTCAAGGACTTAGGGCATATTGGGTCAAACCTGAGTCGGATGTGAACCGGATCGAATTATCAAGCCTATGATCAATCCGGGCCGTCCGATTCAAGAGCGGTTAGATCTGAGCCATCCGGGACGATCTGAAGCAATCCGAGCTAGGGTTAGGGTTGATCAAGCTCTATGATCAAGATCTGAAGGTTTCATCCCAATCAGAGCTAGATCAACCGTTGGATCAAGCAAGGAGGGCTCTAGAGCGTCCAATCACAGATAGAGTTGATCTGGACCATCCGTTGCACATCTGGAGGATCCGAGCTACCACAAGGCAGATCCTGACCCCAGATCATCATCATAAAAGTTTGGCTCCAATCAGACCAAGATCTACCGTTGGATCTCCTCCGATTAATCTGAGCCGTCCATTTGTTTCTATTTAATCAAAAAAATCAGCGCAGCTCATCCTCGTCGCGTCTCCGCCGCACTGTTCATCCTCTTCAGCTGTTCTTCAGTTTTTTAGCTTGTTTCTTCAATCCAAAGGGGCGCGACCACTCAATCTCGACCTTGGATCAATTTCTGAGTCATTGGGGATAGCTTCATTAGAGAATTCAGCTCAAATTCGCACCGGAAGAGGGTTGTTTGAGGGTTTCGGCAGCTCAGCAGTCCAGCCACTTGCGCCTGTTCCATAAGCCATTTCCGACCATCTGAGCCGGCTGTAGGGGTTCTCAGTTGAGCCCAGGTGGTCCGCGAATCACCATAGCAACCACCATCGACTGAGGCCAAGGAAATTGGATTGAAATTCCCAGCTTGCGCAATTTGAGCAGAGTGATCGATTGAAGCTGTTCTTCCTCTGATTTGCTGTGCTTAGGGGTTCGAAGCCGGCTCTTGATTGACGACCAAGAAGATTTCGAGCTTAGGGAGTGATTGAGTTTAGATTTCCTTGGTTAATCTCGTTTTCTTAGCTGATAATTTCCATTTCTGCACTCGTTCTGTTTCTGAATTGGTTTCAGTCTCGTTAACTTCGTTAATGCAATTGTTCTAGCTTAAATTAGGTTCAATTCCTGCAAATAGTTAGTTAATTAACTTGTTTAGTGGACAACAACTTCTAGTTTCAATTGCTTTGATGTTTAATTGTTGCGTGCCGTTTCTTTCCTTGCGTATCAATTTCTGTCAGCTTTTTCCTGTTTTTCTCATCCTGCGTATCAGTTTTTAGCTTCTGCATTTCGAAATCAGTTAGTCTAGCTCAATTTCAAATCATTTCTGCTATTTGTTTGGTATAATTGCTCTAAATCGTTTGAGAGTTTCCGAATTAATTGTTCTCAGTTTTCTTTTCCTGCATTTCTGTATTTCTACAAATCTGCTGTGTATCAATTCTTTGCTTCCTGCGTGTTCAGTTTGTATCAAGCCAATTATAGCTTACCTGCTGAAATTACACTGCCGTTGCTCTATTTGAGTAGCACTTTGATGCCATTTCTGAACTCAGCTCGATTTCTGCATTTGATCTCAATTCCTGCAGTCCATTTCTGCAAGTCTGAAATTTGGTCCTGCATCAGTCCACATTTCCCCACTTTGAATTCTACATTTCAATCAGATTAGTTTCTGCATATTTCCCTTCAGATCTGTTATGTTTTTGAATCCATCAGCCATTCATAATTGTTAGATTACAGCTCAAGCATTTGGTTTCAGCTAATGGCACATGAGTTATCCTCTTTGTATCAAGATTGCATCCACTTTTCAACCTTGTATCAAGCTGAGTTTAGGCCTGGAATTACAACCTCTGGAGTTCAACACCAATTGCAATGCACTCTAGCATTTGAGTTTAAAATCCTGCTACTTTGAAGCAAGTTCACTTTATTTCTTTTGCATGTGGCACACAAGTGAAATCATGGCTCGATTGTTGTATCCATTTGGTTTAAGAGTGTTGCATGTGGTCTGTCTTGCATTTGATATTGTTGCTGCAATTGTTTAGCAATTTGTTTTGCCTCGAAATCAGAATCAATTCCCAAATTGATTAAGTGCTTTAGTTGATTCGGTTTCCATTGGTGGAGTTAGTACTTGCCATCACATTGTTTGGTTCATTAGTTGGTTTTCTCCGTTTTGATTGCCACTTCATTACAGATTGCAACCCTAAAACCCAAATCTTCATTTGAAACCCGAAAACACAAACGACACATAAATACGAGCACGAATCGAACAACGTCAACTAGTCCCCGAGAAAAATACGACCTGTGGCCCCTATATTACATTTTCAAATTTTGATTGTAAAAAGGGTTTCCAGTTATTCATTCATTCAATTATTTAAATTTGATGAGCCCATACATTTCGTGACAAAATAAATTAGTATATTTGGGCCCGTCATATTTTTTTGCATGCACCAAGGATTGAACTTTGGACCTATGGTACCACCATGCATGTACTAACCAATTCACCTAGCAAGGGAGTGCTAGTAGAGAATGAAGTGGATTTTGGTTAAGGCTTAGGGACAATGAAGAGTCACCAAGGGAAGAGACACTATGACTCTTCACTTGCCCACTTCATGGTGAATAAAGGAGAGGAGTAGTAACTTACCAATTAAGATTTCTCTTCTTCTCATCCACCAAGCCTTCTCTCCTTCTTCTTCCCTCTCCTAGCCGAAACCCACAAGCCCCATTTTCCTTTGGAAAAGTTTCACAAGAAGGCTTCATCTCCAAGATCTAAGGGTTATCTACTAGACTACAAGGGCTAAGAAGAGGATTAGAGTCAAGAAGGTTCTTTCTATTTTTTTCTATTCAAGGATTAGATCCAAGATAAGGGAAGGTAAGACCCCCTCACCTGTGGGTATGATAGCTTCCAAGTTATTTGTCATGATCTAAGTTCTTATTGGCATGATATGTTGAAAAAAATCCATGGTTAGGGCTCATGAAGGTTTCGGCCAAGCCATGCTTTGGGCTAGAAATCATGTTAAAGACTTCCTTTATATTTTCAAATGTTTACCCATGATAGGTGAAGTATAAAAGCATGATTTTGGACGTTTTGTATCATCCAAACAACCCTCTAGGGTTTCGGCCACATCAAGGTAAAGGGGCTAGGGTAAACTCCAACCTTTCCAAGCATGATTAGTGTGCTTCCTATGATGTCTTATGGGTAATAATGGTTATTTACATGAATTTTCCTACGGGCTTGTTACCCTTCTAGGGTTTCGGCCAACTCATGGATTAGGCCTAGGACTTAGGATTAAGTCCAATCAAGGGTCCAAATGGTTTTCCATGGCATGATATGTAAGGTATGAGATGTTAATCATGACCTAGGCACATTTCCTATGGAACCATGTCCCCTTAGAGTTTCGGCCAAGACCCCACCCTAGGGTTTGGTTTGGGTTAAGGTCTCAAGAATGCATGTTTATAAGTTACCATGATGCTAGTACATAGTTAAGCATGATGTAAAGATCTTATGTTACTAAAATCTTAGTTTATGTATTATATAACATGACCTTGTATGTTAGATTTTATGTTATGCTTTACTCATGAATATTTAGATCATATACCATTAACATATGTAATTAATATAGGAGTAGGCCATGATAAATAAAAAAGATGCATGTATGTTGATAAATGCTTATAATAGACTTATGGTTTTATGATGAATGCCATGAACCCTAGTAGTATGTGTCATGTTATATGTAGCTTACCATCCATGCTTTATGACGAATACTAAGATTATGTATGCTAGATGAAATGTATCATGTATAAAGTGCGTATTTATTTATGTATCATGATCATGCAAGCTTTATGAACCAAGATAATGTTTATGACTAGAAACATGATTATGCATGTACGTTCTATTTTATGAACAAAGAATGATAAGTATGAATGAAGATGATGGTTATGCCTTAAGTATGAATGATAAGTATGAATGATGAAGGCATAACGATGTTATGAAATAAGTATGAATGATGAAGCATGCATAGTATTTTATTTTTATGAATGAGCTTGTACCGGACCGAAGTAAGGGTCCAAGGGATGGGCACCTTAAGAACGCCCCGGTTCTGGACTACCGAAGCTGTCCACGGTTCTGGGACTACCGAAGCTGTCCAACAGGGATGGGCACCTTAATAACGCCCCGATTTTTGGAACTACCGACTATGCTGTTCCTACCCTAGTAGGTCGGGGCTCGCTACCTCGTATTTACTTAGGGATGCGCGCTTATGATGTATGTATGTGGTACAAGCCGAGGACCCCAATGATGTTATGTTTATGTTAAGCATTTAAAAGTATGATTTCAAAACTAAGCATCCTTATGTAGTAAATGCATTTTACTCATGCATTCATTCATGTCATGCATCACGTCAGGGTAAGTGTATTTTATGCTTATGTTATGTTAAGACTATGCCCATGTATGCTAAGAATTATGCCATGAATAAGTAGGTCCCATGTTCATGTATGCTAAGAATTATGCAATGCAAAAGTAGGTTCCATGTTCATGTATGCTAATAAATATGCCATGATAAGTATATTTCATGTTCATGTAGGCTAAGAAATGTTGGGACCAGGTGTATGTTGACAAGGATACGGGTTCGTAAAATTTTAAATTTTTACGTGCAGCGGAAGAATTAGCATAAAATAATTTCTCAAATTATTTTAACCACGTATCTAGCATGCAACCTTATGATGTGTGGACATGATCATAAATTAAAACTTTGTGGAAAAGTAAACTAATTTACTTTGTACCTCGCGTAACTCGAAGAAAGGGACGAGATCCAACCGTAGCGTCCCTTGGAAGCTCCGCCTCTATTCGCGTCCACGCCGAGTTCTCTTCAGGATGACTTCGCAAAGTCACGAGTTTTGTGCCGACGAGAACTACTAGATTCTCTAAAGGCACAACTAGAAGATCAAGAGAGAAGATAGGAAACTAACCACCAAGTAACGGAATCAAAATTACGGGAAAGGAAGGAAGGAGTCGCGATCCGCTTCTTCTTCTTCTTCGGCACGAACTTGGTGGAGGAAACTCACGGGCACCCTAGGTGCTTACGCCGGCCCTAGGGGAGGAGAGAGAGCCGACCCTAGAGAGAGAAAGGGTGCCGGACCTAGAGAGAGAGAGTTAGAGAGAGAGGGAGAGAGTTAATCTCTTGATCAATCTATTAAGGAAATCAAGCCTAGCCTTGGTTCCTTTATATAGTAGCCTCTCCCTTGCCAAGTCTCCCCTTTAACGGAATTTTTCATAAGAAATTTATCCTATAAATTTTCTTTATGAATTATTCCGTTTAAATCAAGTTTTATTATAACTAATTTTATAATAAAACAAATACATCTCTCCTTTTATTATGGAATAAATTTTACAAGAAATTTATAAATTTTCTTTATTATGGTAAAATCAATTCATAATTGATTTTATAGAATTAAAATAAACCATTCCATGGATCATTTTAATTTCCATAAAAAAGAATAAATTTCTATAAATTTCTTTATATAAATTTCTTTATACAAATTTATTTATCCATAATTTATAAAACAAATCAAGCTAGATTTATTTTATTAATTAAACCAAATAAATTGGTTTCTCCCCAAGTGGTGGCCAGCCAAACCAAAGAGGGTTGGCACCCTCTTTGGCCGGCCAAACCGAGCCGAACCCATCGCGAATTAAACTCATTTAATTCGGCCAATAAGCCTTCAAAAGACTGAGCCATTTTTAGCTTCCGTTGCGCCTCTGATAAACTCAAATTCGACTTATTTCTCTTGATCGAAAAATCCAATTTTCAACTCGTTTTAAATCCCTCGGATTACTAGTAGTGCGTGTGACTAAATAGGCTTTCGATTTATGTTGGTCGTCTATAATCAAGCAATTATAGAACGATCATGAGTGGCACCTAGTAGTACATCATGACCCCCAATTAATCGAAAGATCAACGGTTGACCTCAGAAGTGATTCTGAAACCCTTCAGCAGCTCTAATGAATCGTGCCTCATTCCCTTCACCATCTTATACCCACTTGGTTCAGGACATGGTCTGTGTGTGTCAGTCCCCACTAGGCTGACTACGTCACACCTAGCCCAAGTAGTGTCTTTCTCGTCCTTTGGATTTCTAATTACTCTCATGTATTTAAGAGACTCATACTCTAAACATGATATGCTCTGGCCAGAGGCTTTGAGTAACAATCCGACGATAGGCCTGGGTACACATCTCCTCGCAAGGAGTGGTGAATCCTTTGTAGGCTGTTCAAACATCTTCGGGCACTTCGGCTTATACCCAATCATCCTGGGTCCACACCTCCTTGGAGATGCTTGCTTAAGATGTTAAAGTATAAGTCTCCATGACCAAGATGACTTGAACACCGCAAGTCAAAGGAACATCGCACTTAAGCTGCAGTAAGAACTTCACTGACATATCTATATAGATTACCATATGAAGTTTTACAGCTAGTCACTCCAATGAACTAGTTCCCTTAACTAGCATCCATGTTTATCTCCGGACATCCCAATGTCACCAGCCAGTGAGAATCAGCTGATTAGAGAATAACCCATGCTAGTCTCAACAGAATTGATAGTGTCCGTTTTTATCAATTCATCGACTAGGGATATTTTCAATACTTCACAATTGCACATGTAGAGATAATCACTAGTTGTGATCTCATCACAAATTCTCTTATGCTGTGAATTGTATTGTGGACATTCAGTAGATGAGTTTAAGATCCCAATCAAATACACAATATGTATACTCAAATAGTGAATTTTTATTTATTAAAATAAATGTTTACAATCATAAGGCGATTGCCTTAGGACACTTCTCTCATATCACTAACAAGAAAGGTGTCATGATAAGTTTGTTTTATGCTCATGTATGTTAAGAATTATGTTATGCTAGGTATGTTGTAGATTTACGTTTATGTTATGAATCATGCTATGTTAGTTGCTCATATGGTTATGACTTACGCTAAGATTATGCTTATGCTTTATGTTCAGAATTATGTTATGTCAGATACTTGATATGTTTATGTTTAAGTGACGTATGATTTTAGTGAGTAGGAAAGGGTCTTACTAAGCCTGTGTGCTTATAGTCTTATTTTCCTCATACCGCAGATCAAGCAAGAAGTTAATAAGGGAAGCAGCAGGAGGGGCAAGAGCATGTGTGTGGGTGGCAGTGACTTGGCAAAGGATCCTTTTATTTGCACATATTGCATGTCTTGGGTTTTGGAAATGCCTCCTTAGATTTTATGTTATGTTTATAATGGTTATGCCTAGTGAATGACTTAAGACTCATGATGCTATGTTTACGGATAAGTTACTTGCTACTTATGATGATGATGAATAAGTTATGGAATGGTTAGGTTATGATGCCATGCATGTCGTTAATATGCTAAGCCCAATGACCCTAGGTTTATGAATGACAAGTTTAGGCATGTATAGATGTTTCATGTATTAGTTGCATGGTTAAAAGCATGTGTAGAAGAAAAAAATTATTCCGCTGCATTGAGATGTTTTTATGCACATGTATGTTTAGCGTAACGACGCCTTTCTCGCCACACCACAAGGTATGGGAAAAAGTCGGGCGTTACATTAGACACCTTGTCTTTGGTTAAGTCATTTTCATTCCCTTTGAATGGCACCCCCTTGACATCCTTAGACTTCTCGTTCTTGCCATAATTATATGCTTCCCTAGCATATTTCTTTTCCTTGGCATTGGAGACCTTAGACCTGTATCTCAACCCCGATCTATCATAGTTGGGTTTTAAACTACCCAACACAATATCTAAACCCTTAGATCCAACCTTGAATCTTTCTAGGGATTTTTCCAATGTATCAAGCCTTGCCCTCTAGGCTTGATTTTCCTTTTCTAGACTTCTAATCCTAGAGTCCATATGTCCACTTTAGACATTCCTAGACCTACCCATTTTTCTAGGCATATGTCTCCCCTTCTTGGGATTTATGCCTTGATCCTTAGGTACAAAGGTCCTAGGTTTATCATGATGCATGTTTTTCCTAGGATTTTGATCTACCTTGTTAACCCTATTCCTATCATGATATTTAAATCCAAAATTGTGCACAATCAAGCATTTTTCATTAATTTTAGCTTGCTTGGATGAATAATTTGCACTATTTTTAACATGCATAGATGAACTTGAATTTGAATTACATTTTACCTCAAGGTTAGGAATTACCTCCCTTACCATTGTAGTTCCCCTTTGATGTGAGCTTTTTTTCTTCTCATTCTTCTCCCAACTTCTTAAGTGATCCATTTTCTTGAGCTCTCCACTCTTTGGGCACTTCGTGTGGTAGTGTCCTAACTCACCACACGTGAAACAACTAATTTTCTTTCTTTTCTCTTGAGCTTCCTCATTCCTACCATCCATGTTAGATTTAAGAGAAATTGAAATGGATTTAGATTTTACCACCTTTTTAGCTAGTGGACACTTGTCCTTGTAGTGTCACTTTTCATTGCATCTAAAGCATGTGATATGTTTCTTTTTCTTTGCTTTGGTGGAGGTTAAAGCTTCTTCTTGTTCTTGCATGGATGAGGGTCTCTCCTCCCCTCAATTCTTGAGATTGATACTTCCTCTTCTTCTCTTGAGGAAGTTGATGATTTTTCACTTAATTCTTCCACATCACTTGAAGAAATGAGCAATTCTTCTTCTTCTTTTTCTTCTTGTGGCATTGCACTCACTTCATTGGGTTCTTCTATGATTTGAGCTAGTGTAGGGCTTTCATGAAATGCTACCAATTTGTTCCATAGCTCATGTGCATTGTGATACTCTCCTACACCACTTAACACATTAGTAGGCAAAATGTTAAGTAAAATTGCAATTACCTTTTCATTTGTCTTTGATTGATTTTGTTACTCTTGATTCCAATATCTAGGCCTAAGCTTCTTCCCGTGCTTATCCTTTGGAATTTCGAATGGCTCTTCAAGCGCAATCCTAAGGTCCCACTCCATTCCGAACCATGTCTCTATCCTTGTCCTTCAATATCTGAAATCTTCATTGTCATAGGGAGGTGGAGTGTAGATGTTGTCACCCAACTTATCTTCCATTGTTTTCTCCTCTAGCTTTTGCTCCTTTGGTGGTTATTCCAATCAAGAGCGGACCAAGCTCTGATACCACTTGTTAGATCATTAAGCCTTGCTAGAGGGGGGGGGGTGAATAGTAATTTTCGAATCTTCTACCTACGTTGTTAGTGCACAAGCGGAATATACTAAGTAAAAATAAAACTAACAACAAGAAGACACTCATGATTTACGTGGTTCGGAGATAAACTCCTACTCCACGGCTGCCCATAAGGTGAGTGATCCCTAATCCGTCGGTGGATGATTCCCCGGAGCACCTCCGGCTAGATTGTGTAGCTCCTTGTGGGTGGAGAAACCTCTCCTCAACTCTTGGACACTACCTGTGATCACCAGGCTACTAACTCACTCTAACCAAGTAAGTTTCGCCAAGAGCTCTCAGCCTAAACCGAGTTCTCTTAAATAGAACACAAGGCTGAAACTCACGCTGGAAGTCGACTGCTCCCAGGGTAGTCGACTGCCCCCATTTAGATTCGACCATTGACAGCCCAACGTTCGAATTCTGGCTACTTACCAGTCGACTGCTCCCAGGGTAGTCGACTGGTCTCGGGTCAGAAACCTTCTGTGAGTTTCTGTGCTTGCTGGCAGTCGATTGTTATATCCCCAGTCAACTGCCCAGCTTACAAACACACTCCTACTCACTCCGAAGACCCTCCTCCTCACGTGCCTTCAGGTCCACTCCCTTGGCTTGCCCCTTGAAGTCCTCTTCCACTGGCTATCATTCCTCGGATGCGTACACAAGCCTTCCCTTGCCTTGCCTCCATGCCACCCTTCACGTGTGCTCTTGAAGTCCACTTCCCGGCTGCCCTTGGAGTCCTCCTCCTTCGGCTATTGTCCCTTCATGACTTTAGCTGACTCTTCACCAGCAGCCTTGATTGTTGCCTTCGCGGCCTCTTCGTCTTCGACTCTCGTCCCTCGGATGCACACAAACCTCCAGCTTGTCACCATGACACCCTTCACCATACCGAAGCCATCCAGCAAAGCCAATATGTGTAACTTGCACATCCTGCACACTCACATACACATATTCGATCACAAGGGAAAACCTAACTTAAACCCTTTGCCCAATCATCAAAACTCATGGTCACTCCGGACCATAGATTGCCTCAACAGGATGGAATGGAGGCAAGCTGAGGGCTTGCGTGCGCATCTTAGAGCCGATGATGAAGATGTTGGGTATGGCTTGGCGGGTTCCTATGCGAATACCTAGTCGATCCGAGAAACCACTCCATGCCTACGGATTAAAATTTAATCCAAATGGAGAGCCGTCTCCTATCGACCGTCTCGTGCCGTATCGAACAATCCAAATTGTAACTTAGCCAATTATCAAAATTGGCCTTGCAATTTGCTTGACCGTTCGACCGCGAAAAAGGCGACGAGTAGATCGCCGGCTTTTGTGTTTATGGTCGGGGTGTAGTTAAATAATTATTGACTATGATTCGCAATCAAAATAATTAAATAGCAAACATGAAATGACGAGGCAATTGAATAAGGCACAAAATAACATAACAAAAGGAGCCAAGGAAGAACGTACCTTTCATTACCTTACGATCTTCTACCGTATGACCCTCCCCTCTTGGACGTCGTGTGGGCGACGATCTACCAAGACTTGTGGCCACCAAGTCGATCCCTTCTCCTTGTTCCAACCAATCCCTAACCAAAGGGATGCCGCTGGCTGCTCCAAGGAAGAAGATAATCCAAACACAAACCCTACTCAGCAGATTTTTCTTCCTTTAGGAAAAATTGCGTAAGCAACATTTCTCCCTTGAGAAAAATTGTTGCTCCCTCTGCGGCTCATGCAATTTTCATCCCTTGAGAAAAATTGCATATGCAACTTCTCTTCCTTTGAGAAAACTGTGTGAGCAACTTCATCCACCGAAGATTGCTTAACCAACCTTCTTTCTCTCTCAAGATTCTCCACCGAGGCATGGAAGAAGAAGCTTCCTCACAGAGGTTGCCGTGAGAGGCAACTTACTGCTCCAAGAAAATTGCGATGCTTTCTCCTTCTCCAAGAAAGTTGTCGTTGGGCGATTTCTTCTCTTCCAAGAAGTTGCGTGAGGCAACTTTTTAAAAGATTAATTGCACATGCAATTAATTGGAGAAGAAAACGGATTAATTGCACATGCAATTAATTGGAGAAGAAACTCATTTTCATCTCATGGAGAAGAAACGCATGGAGAAGAAATGCATGCATTTTAAAGCAATTTAATTTGAGAAAAACAAACTTAATTGCAACGCTTGCATGCGTTGCAATTACTTGGAGAAAAGCAAACTTAATTGCATGGCATATGCTCCCTTAGCAATTAATCACATGAAGATTAATTGCATGGCATCTGCTCCCTTAGCAATTAATCGCCTCGAAAGGGATTAACGTGGAGAAGAGACTCCACTTCCGTTCGGCGCCGCAGAGAGAAAACAAGAGGGAGACAGAGAGGAGAGAAGAGTTGAGGCTAGGGTTTCTTGTGATCTATTGGATTAATCATCAACTTGGTTCCATACCACCATGGGGTATTTATAGGGCTACAGTAGGGACCACGAGGAGGAGTTGGATCTTGGCCCGCTAATGGACCCGGTCCATTAATGAGGATCCATTCCACTAAAGGGCCCTCATTGAATTACCTCACTAACCCCCATATTTACATATGGGCTCCACTTATTACGAGTCGTCCATCCCCCCGTATTTAAGATTTCGAATTCCCATTAATTAATTAAATTACCGACAATTTAAATTAATTACCTTCTGGATCCTTGATTAGTACCACTCGACCTTATCATCATGCCGGATCAAATCCACCTACAGGGTTTAGCATGATGAACCTTTCGAGCTCATCAAGGGGCATCATCAACCCGACTCACCAGGGCACGGATTCCGTCAATAATCAACGAGACATCATATTATTAATATTATCTACCAACTTACCGGGCCAATCAATCTAACAGAATAGATCTCGCCCATTAGTAAATTAAAGAAATAATAGTTAATAATATATGCCCGTTATTATATCGGGATTAAGGGATCGTACTCCATAATAAAGTCTGAGGTCCTATCCAATTATCGAGTCAGTACAAATTGGATAACCTCATGTTTTGGTCCAGCTCAATGTACTCAAAGCACACTAGTGTAATCCTATGGTCAAGACCAACCACACCTAATTACACTACAACCATTCCGATGGGTTGTCCAATTCCATCTCGGTTGTGGGCCTCTATTTATACTAAGCAAGGAACTGATAACATGATCTTCCGTGTGACACCACACACCATGTTATCTACAATGCAAAGTAATGGGACTTCATGCATGTACTAATATAAACAGGCACCTAGTGTGGTTGTGATTCTCTTTTCAAAATAAAGATGTTCATATATAAAAGAAGCATGTCTTTCAGTATACACATCTATCAATCTCCCACTTATACTTAAAGACTTTGCTGCCCTCAAAATGTCATACATCTGACTCCCTGATCCTCTACATGCCTAAAGCTCTCGCTATCAAGGCGTCAGTGAAAAGATCTCACAGGTTGTCTTCCGATATAATCTAAGCAACTACAGCTTTTCCTCGCCTGGGAGGTACTTGCGCTTTATGTGTTTACTCACCTCATAAGCTCGTGATTCCTTCGAGTTTGCAACTGTACCATTTGTTTATCACAACAGAATGTGATAGTTTTGAGCAAACCAGGAATCACATCGAAGTCTATAATGAGGTTCCTGAACCATATAGTTTTTTTTTGGCTGTCACAAAGACTGCCACATCCTTATCATCCATGGTGGAGTCCATCACGCAGTCGCTGCGCGACACTCCTCCAACTACGGTTCTACCTCCTAAAAGTAAACACAAAACCCTGAGGAATACTTACGTTTACCCCTATCTGACTGGAAGTCTGTATCCGTATAACCCATAGGGAATTGGTCTGCCCGGTAAACCAGCTTATAATCCTTAGTCCTTCTCAGGCACTAATATAAGCTTTTACCGCAATCCAATTTCCTTGACCTGGGTTACTCTGATATCTGCTAGCCATGTCCACGACAAAGCAGATATCCGATATCATTTTTAGCATACATGAGGCTTCCTATAGCCGATGCTAAAGGAACCGCCATTATCTTCTCTATCTCCTTTGATAATCTAAACATATCTCCTTAGATAGAGTAACTCCCCAACTAAAAAGTACAAAACTTTTCTTGGAGGTTTCCATGCTAAAATGAGTTAAGACACTGACTCTCTATGACGCTTAGGATAAGCACTACATCCTTCTCTGGTGATCTCTTAGAACTTTGATCGCCAAGGATATGTCCTGCTTCTCCTAAGTCCTTAATATCGTCTGTTTGGACAACTATACCCTTACGTCTGATAAAATTTGTCATTGTTGCCAACTGACAAAATATTATCTACGTATAGTACAAGATTACCACTACGTTTCCATCACATTTGTTACATACACAACTCTCATCCGTCCTTTGAACAAATCCATATGACCAGATTTATCTCTTCAAAGCGGACGCTCCTTGACATAGGTCTAGGGATCATGATTCATGGTCGCCAGGGATCAAGTCCAAAGATTCTCCCAAGAACATGAATTCTGTAGGTTGACTAACAACGCTCCCACTATGACAGGGCACTACCTGTGTATCTTCTGTGACACGCGGTGCAGTGACTTGTGGTATTTCTTCTTGTACAGTTGGTACTAAGGTCAGAACATCCCCTCTTAATTTTTCAAGAACTAGTCTACAAATGGGCTTGTGGTTCATCACTTAGTCTTCTTCTAAGAATCTGGTATTCGTCCCAACGATTACCCTTTGATCCTTAGAACTATAGAACCACCTTTCGTTCTTCTATGATAGCCTACGAACAAGCGCACGAGATTCCAATCTTATCAATATCCCCTCTCAGCTCATATGCTGAGCTATCCCATGTCCGAAGATGTCTTAGACTTGGATTTCGCCCAGTCTACTCTTCTATGGAAGTAGGAGGCACTGACCTAGATGGTATCAAGTATGTACGCTGCCATTTCCAGAGCATATCTCATGAACGAATCCGGCAACTCGGAGCAGCTCATCATTGTCCTAACCCTCTCCATAAGAGCTCTTTTCCTTCGCCCTGTTGCACCGTTCTGTTGGGGTGTACCCGGTGCAGTCATTCGGGATTGAATCCCAACCTCTAATAAGTAAGTCCTAAACTTTCCCAAGAGGTACCCATCACCACGATCCGATCGTAGTGTCTTGATACTGTTACCTTGATGTTTCTCCACAATCGTCTTGAATTCTTTGAACTAATCAAAGATTCAGACTTGCAGCCATCAAGTAAACGCATATCTATAACTTTGAATATTCGTCTCACGAAGTATTCAAAGCTACCTCTATCCTAGATAGGCATAGGACCACACTAATCAGAATGAACTATGTCTAACATATCTTTGGCTCTATACCTCTCGGCCTTGAAAGGCCTCTTGGTCGTCTTACCTTCCAAGTAAGATTCAAAGGTTGGGAAGTCTCCCACCACCAATGAACCCGAGGGCCCATTGGCTATCAACCTTTGAAACCTACTATGGTTAATAAGACCAAGCCTTAGACGCCAAAGGTATGTTTGGTTCATCTCGGAAGGAACCTTTCTCCTACTTTGGTTAGATGATGAGCTATTAGTTACTATTTGCATCATGAAAGACTTTGGTTCTAATGTGTACCAATTGCCTATCAATGTACCTGAATAGATAATCTTTCTATTCCACTTTTCATAAAAAGTAATAGAATATCATTTCTTTCAGACACTGAACCAGAGTTCTTTCTAAATATTAGGTACATAAAAGCAATCTTAAAACCAAAACTATATCTTCTAAAGACAAATAAATAACTCCCACTGCAATAGTAGTCACCTTCGTAGCATTTCCCATGTAGACGGTTTTTTTTTTCTTTAGCTAGTCATTGGGCTTTCTGGAACCCCTGCAAGGAATTGCAGACATGCGTAGTGGCATCCATATATACCCACCAGGTACCGGTAGATAACTCCGCTAAGTATGTTACAAAGACAAAAGAAAAGAAATAACTTTGTCTTGATAACGGGGACAGTTCGTCTTCTAATGTCCAATTTTGCTTACACGTGAAGCACTTGCCTTTCGGCTTCTTCACGCTAGTCCGATGTCCCTGCGATGTAGCTGCCTTCTTGAACCCTCCTTGTTTCTTCTTCTTCCTGCCTTTCGGCATAGAAGAGGAAACCCTTTGAGTCACTAAGCCTGCGAGTTCTGGCGAAAGAGCCCCTCTGCCGACTGGAGTTCCCCCAGGAGTTCCCCCAATGTATACTCATGCTTATTCATGTTATAGTTGAGCCGGAACTGCTCAAAACTCCTAGGCAGAGATTGGAGTATTATATCGACCTGGGATTCCCCATCGATAGATCCTCCAAGAACCTCAATCTCGTTGAGGTGGGCCATCATCTTTAGGACATGATCCCTCACGGGTGTCCCTTCGATCATAGTGGTCGTCATCAGATTCTTCATCGCCAGATGCCTAGCGGCATGACTCTGGTGCCCAAAGAGCTCCTGAAGGTTCAGCATCATATCACAAGCAGTGGGCATGACCTGATGCTGATGTTGCAATACATTCGTCATGGATGCCAGAATGTAACATCGCGTCATCTCATCTGTCTTAACCCATTTCTTGTAATGCTCCTTCTGCCCTTCACCAAAGTTGTCGCTAGGCTTATCAGGACATTTTTCGATGAGTACAAATTTGTACTCTTCAGCCGTAAGGACAATGTCAAGGCTTATTTTCCAGTCTATGTAGTTGGGGCTAGTAAGTCTATTTTCCTTAAGTATTGTAGCTAGTGGGTTAAAGGTTATTTTGAAAATCCTGAGAATCATAACACACACTACTTTAGAAATCGAAAATAAATTGATTCCTCACAATAATAAATTTTCGAGATCAACCGACACCTCTAAACACCGAGAAATTCGTATGCCACGATGGTGTGGACGTATACGAATTTCCACATTCGTAAGAGGAGGTTTTACCCATTAATCTTACTATCTTGTCAACCTAACTTTTTGACAAGTAAGATTAATAGTTGGTCCACTTCGGCTCTGCAAAATAATAGCAGTGACTCCGATGGGGAGGATACTATTATTCGCATCTAAGTGTTTACCATTACACGACACTAAGAAAATTATCTCTGATTATGTGTCTTCCGATGGGGAAGTACACACGCTCTTTAACAATTTTCTATAGTCATTTCCGACCCAGTGATCCGCAGAACAAGTCCATCCGATGGGGAGGAAGGCACTCAGAGCCAACACGCAGACTTGTTGTATCACTTATCGGATTGTAATGGAAGCTATGGGACCCTTAGGGTCCCTCTCCCACTTAGTAATTTATTACGAGGAATTTTAACTAGCACATTCACACAACAAGCACATAACCAACATATGAAAAATAGAAAATCCTAGATTTTCCAACTTTCATGGCCTTGGTCTCTAATGCGCCTCCAGTCGTGTCGTCACCACGTCAACCCCGAGGATTTATTAATTATAATAATTTGCAAAACCATTCACACAATCATTATTTGGCCATGACAAGTTGGAATCTCATGCCTGAAACACAAAGTTAGCCTACGCACATCCACATATCATCCAGCTAAATAAAATGTATGAAAATGCGAAAAATTAACTAATCCTCAAACACACAAAGCCGGAAACCTTAGCTCTGATACCAATTGTTGGGTATGGCTTGGCGGGTTCCTAAGTGAATACCTGGTCGATCAGAGAAACCTCTCCATGCCTACGGATTAAAATTTAATCCAAATGGAGAGTCGTCTCCTATCGACCGTCTCGTGCCGTATCGAACAATCCAAATTGTAACTTAGCCAATTATCAAAATTGGCCTTGCAATTTGCTTGACCGTTCGACCGCGGAAAAGGCGACGAGTAGATCGCCGGCTTTTGTGTTTATGGTCAGGGTGTAGTTAAATAATTATTGACTATGATTCGCAATCAAAATAATTAAATAGCAAACATGAAATGACGAGGCAATTGAATAAGGCACAAAATAACATAACAAAAGGAGCCAAGGAAGAACGTACCTTCCATTACCTTACGATCTTCTACCGTATGACCCTCCCCTCTTGGACGTCGTGTGGGCGACGATCTACCAAGACTTGTGGCCACCAAGTCGATCCCTTCTCCTTGTGCCAACCAATCCCTAACCAAAGGGATGCCGCCGGCTGCTCCAAGGAAGAAGATAATTCAAACACAAACCCTACTCGGCAGATTTTTCTTCCATTGGGAAAATTTGCATAAGCAACATTTCTCCCTTGAGAAAAATTGCTGCTCCCTCTGCGGCTCATGCAATTTTCTTCCCTTGAGAAAAATTGCATATGCAACTTCTCTTCCTTTGAGAAAACTGTGTGAGCAACTTCATCCACCGAAGATTGCTTAACCAACCTTCTTTCTCTCTCAAGATTCTCCACTGAGGCATGGAAGAAGAAGCATCCTCCCAGAGGTTGCCGTGAGAGGCAACTTACTGCTCCAAGAAAATTGCGATGCTTTCTCCTTCTCCAAGAAAGTTGCCGTTGGGCGATTTCTTCTCTTCCAAGAAGTTGTGTGAGGCAACTTTTTAAAAGATTAATTGCACATGCAATTAATTGGAGAAGAAAACGGATTAATTGCACATGCAATTAATTGGAGAAGAAACTCATTTTCATCTCATGGAGAAGAAACGCATGCATTTTAAAGCAATTTAATTTGAGAAAAACAAACTTAATTGCAACGCTTGCATGCGTTGCAATTACTTGGAGAAAAGCAAACTTAATTGCATGGCATATGCTCCCTTAGCAATTAATCACATGAAGATTAATTGCATGGCATCTGCTCCCTTAGCAATTAATCGCCTCGAAAGGGATTAACGTGGAGAAGAGACTCCACTTCCGTTCGGCGCCGTAGAGAGAAAACAAGAGGGAGACAGAGAGGAGAGAAGAGTTGAGGCTAGGGTTTCTTGTGATCTATTGGATTAATCATCAACTTGGTTCCATACCACCATGAGGTATTTATAGGGCTACGGTAGGGACCACGAGGAGGAGTTGGATCTTGGCCCGCTAATGGACCCGGTCCATTAATGAGGATCCATTCCACTAAAGGGCCCTCATTGAATTACCTCACCAACCCCCATATTTACATATGGGCTCCACTTATTACGAGTCGTCCATCCCCCCGTGTTTAAGATTTCGAATGCCCGTTAATTAATTAAATTACCGACAATTTAAATTAATTAACTTCTAGATCCTTGATTAGTACCACTCGACCTTATCATAATGCAGGATCAAATCCACCTGCAGGGTTTAGCATGATGAACCTTTCGAGCTCATCAAGGGGGCATCATCAACCCGACTCACCAGGGCACAGATTCCGTCAATAATCAACGAGACATCATATTATTAATATTATCTCCCAATTTACCGGGCCTATCAATCTAATAGAATAGATCTCGCCCATTAGTAAATTAAAGAAATAATAGTTAATAATATATGCCCGTTATTATATCGGGATTAAGGGATCGTACTCCATAATAAAGTCTGAGGTCCTATCCAATTATCGAGTCAGTACAAATTGGATAACCTCATGTTTTGGTCCAGCTCAATGTACTCAAAGCACACTAGTGTAATCCTATGGTCAAGACCAACCACACCTAATTACACTACAACCATTCCGATGGGTTGTCCAATTCCATCTCGGTTGTGGGCCTCTATTTATACTAAGCAAGGAACTGATAACATGATCTTCCATGTGACACCACACACTATTTTATCTACAATGCAAAGTAATGGGACTTCATGCATGTACTAATATAAACAGGCACCTAGTGTGGTTGTGATTCTCTTTTCAAAATAATGATGTTCATATATAAAAGAAGCATGTCTTTCAGTATACACATCTATCAATCTCCAACTTATACTTAAAGACTTTGCTGCCCTCAAAATGTCATACATCTGACTCCCTGATCCTCTACATGCCTAAAGCTCTCGCTATCAATGCGTCAGTGAAAAGATCTCACAGGTTGTCTTCCGATGTAATCTAAGCAACTACAACTTTTCCTCTCTTGGGAGGTACTTGCGCTTTATGTGTTTACTCACCTCATAAGCTCGTGATTCCTTCGAGTTTGCAACTGCACCATTTGTTTATCACAACAGAATGTGATAGTTTTGAGCAAACCAGGAATCACATCGAAGTCTATATTGAGGTTCCTGAACCATATAGTTTCCTTTTGGCTGTCACAAAGACTGCCACATCCTTATCTTCCATGGTGGAGTCCATCACGCAGTCGCTGCCCGACAGAAAAGGGCATGAAGGCAACAGATCGAGACTGCTGATTGAAGTGTCAACCAGGTCATAAGGGTCCGAGTGTGAGTGTTTGTACTCGGGAACTAAACCGGGAGGATTCGAGTGTGGAGAGAAATGTACTCGTGAAGGGTAACCCTAGGCTTAGGGAAGGACTAGTCGACTGCCCCTAGGGCAGTCGACTGGTGATGGCTGGAGATTCAAACGTTAGGCGTAACGTTCAAATCTGGGTGGGACCAGTCGACTGCCCTAGGGGAAGTCGACTGGTAGCAGCCATTTAAGATTCGAGCTCTATTTAAGGGAGCTCGTTCAAAGCCTTTCTTCCTTAACGAAACTTGCTTGGATAGAGCTGGTTAGTAGTCTATTATGCTCAGGTAGTGTCCAAAGGTTGTGGTGAGGTTTGTCCACCCACAAGGAGCTACGAGATCCAGCCGGATGTGCTCCGGGGAATCATCCACTGACGGATTAGTGATCGCCCACCTTACGAGCAGCCGTGGAGTAGGAGTTCTATCTCTGAACCACGTAAATAGGTGTGTTCCTCTTTGTTAGTTTTGTTTTTATTTAGTATATTCCACTTGCGTGCTAATGATTTTAGGGAGAAAGTCAAAAGAAGCTATTCACCCCTCCTCTAGCTTGACGACCATCGATCTAACAAGTGGTATCAGACCGAAGGTCCGCTCTTGTTGAAATAACCGCCAAAAGAGCACAAGCTAGAGGGAATGATGATGGAAGGCAAGTTGGGCGACAACATCAACACTCCACCTCCATATGATCATGATGATTTTGACTATTGGAGAACAAGAATGAAGACTTGGCTTGGAATGGTTTGGGAGTGCTTGGTGGTGCTAGAAGAACCATTCGAGATTCCAAGAGACAAACATGGGAAAAGTTTCGACCTAGATATTGTTGGATCGAGAATAACGATAGAGGGGGGGTGAATATCGTAAAACGTTCGAATTTGTAAAAGAGAATTAGCAGCGGAAATAAATAAAGTAAAACACACGCGAACACCACGATTTTACGTGGTTCAAAGTCACGGTCGGCTCCTACTCTAAGGCCCATGGTCATTGACCGTTTACTGCGGGCAATTCTATATGTGCGCAAAAATCGTTTACAAAATGTATTACAAGAATTGTACAATAAACTTAAAAGCAGTTCTTCGTTACCGACGTCCAATGTAGATTGTATTTTCGGAGCAGAGGGACGTCGTCGGCGCTTGTATCTCGAGTCGGGAGGTTTCCGGAGCAGAGCGCGGGAGTAGAAGAGCATGAATGCGTTGGAAGAATTGTGTCTTCAAGCCTTGGGGTCGAGGGGCCTTTTTATAGCCTTTGGGGGGGCCCGGAACGTTGGGGGTGCCCCCCCCACGTGTCAACCGATCCAAGCACCTCTCGGTCAGCCGTTATCCCTTCGGGATCGGGCTGAGGTTTGACTGGGGGCACCCGGGTTGACTCTATCCTCTGGCTTCTAGCTGGCTTGACTTTTATCCACTTCGTTGGCTTGAGCTCAGGGCGGCCGGACTATCGGGGGTGCCCGGGACATGGGGCTCCCGGGAGCATGGGGGTGCCCCACCCAGTTAGCTTCCGAAGCGTACATTTGCTCCACTTCTTTTGTATTCACCTTGGGGGCGCCCGGGACACTCCGGGCGCCCTACTCAGCTGCTGCCTCACTCCTTTGAGGTTCTCTGAGCTGCAGACACTCGTTTCTTCGGTCCTGCATCCAGGGTTAGTCCAAAATAACACAGAGCAATAATATGTTATCTTTATACAGCCTCAGCTGTCTTGGTTCTGACTTTGGGTCTCCGAAATGGAGCCCTAGGTCGAGCCGACGCCTACTGTTCCCTTGATGGGGAACGTGTCCTCACCTACTCCTCTCAGGAGAGTTTAGCTTTTGCCAACCGGCTCCTCCGGTTGGACTTTTGCCTGATACACCTGACCAGGTCATTGTGCCCACCTTCCGAGCAGGTCTTCGTGCCCACCTTCCGAGCAGGTCTTCGGTGCCCGGCTCCTAGCCAGGGCTTCGTGCCCAGTCCTCGACCAGGACTTCGTGCCCACCTTCCGAGCAGGTCTTCGGTGCCCAGCTCCTTGCTAGGGCTTTGTGCCGAGTCCTCGACCAGGACTTCGTGCCCAGTGTACCTAGGACTTCTTTTCCTGTAAACTTAGTGAACATGTTAGATAAACATAATATCTCAACTTTTGAACCCTTTTGCCATTATCAAAACACAGGTTCGACTTGGGTGCTGTCTGCACCAACAGATATTGGACCAAGGAGCAACAAACACAATCTAGGGTAAATGAGAAGGTAATTGCTATATTAATTAATATTTTACCTAATAATATTTTTAGTAATGTACGTGAGTATATGAATGCATATGAGTTGTGGAACAAGTTGGAAGAATGTCATGAGAACACTACACAAGCTCAAGTAGTGGAAGAGCCCAAAGAGATAAGTTCAATGGTCCAACAAGACCAAGAGGAAAAAGGATTGTCAACCTCATCAAGTGAAGTGACGTAATCAAGTGAAAGATCATCCACTTCCTTTAGAGAAGAAGAAGAGATCTCCACTTTAAGAATTGAGGGGGAGGGGAGACCCTCTTCAACACCGGAGCAAGAAGAAGCTCCAACTTCCACCAAAGCAAGATCCAAAGACCATATCATATGCTTTGGTTGCAACAAGAAGGGGTACTGCAAGGACAAATGCCCACTAGGTAAAAAGGAGGTAAACCCTAAACCCGGGTCCATTCATTTAAAATCTAATGTGGAGTGTAGGAAATAGAAGGAAAAGAAGCAAATTAGATGCTACACTTATGAGGAGCTAGGACATTACCACACCCAATGTCCAAGAAAATGAGAGCTCAAAAAAATGGAGCATTTAAGGAGATGGGAAAAAGAGGAAAAGAAGTGAACCTCACATCAAGGGGGAGCTAAGGTAATCTCTGACTTTAAGTATGCTTCCAATGCTTTTATGAATGCTAGAAATAATAATGATTGCTTGCCTATGCGTACTTTTGGCTTCAAGTATTATGATAGAAATAGATATACTATTGTGTGCCAAAATACTAAAGAATCCATGGTTCATGATAAATCTAAGGCCTTTAGACCTAAGGACCAAGGCATTACCCTAAGAAAGGAAGACACATGCATAGAAGAATGGGTAGATCTAGGAATGATCACAATGGACATGATGATACTAAGGTTAGAAACCTAGAAAAGGAAAATCAAGTTTTGAGGACAAAGCTTGATAAATTAAAAAAAACCTAGATAGACTCATTAGAGAGTCCAAGGGATTGAGTGTGATACCAAATAATCAACACCTTAGACATGGTAGGCCGGGACTAGGATACAAATCTAGGGGGCCAATGTTAGTAAAAAGGATAGTGAGAAATCATATGGTAAGGTGTCATATGACTATAGCAAAGGAAAGGTCAAAAATAATAGGAAAATGTCATTTAAAGGGGAAAAGAAGAAGTCCACCAAGGACAAGGTGTGGAAAGTTATGAAAGTAAAAGTTGAAGGTCAAGAAGCACCGGAGGTACACCGGTGTGGTTTTGCCTTTGTAGATGAGTCACCTAGGGAGGTGACTAAGGGTAAAAGCTCAAGGGAGAGCTCTAGAGGTTAAAATGAGATCAATGGTCAATGGATCTCAGGAGGATTTCTTCAAGAAGATTAGATGGATTTAGGGATGTGCCAAAGGATTTGGAAGACTCATTTGAGTCGTAATCCTATGGAATTAGCACATTAAAAAGAAGTTTGTGGAGTAAAAGATGAAAATGGGATCATAGGATGTGATAATCGATTTACAGTGGGTAGATGCCATATAACTCAATGATAGGAATGTATTGTGATTAAGTATGGGAAGATACATCAAGGAAAGGTCAAAACTAGAACTTTTGGATAAGGTCAATGACACAATTTAGATAGTTTTGAATTTCATGTCAATCATGGGATTTGGAGTAAGTTTGTCTAAAAACATATTTTTCCCAAGTAAACATGGACTCCACAAATCTCTCCACGAAATTTCTGATTTTTTGGAGGTTTGTGAAATTAGTTACGCATTTCTGAAATTCGGACTGAAAAACTAGGAAATCACAATTATCAGTCGACTGCCCTGGGGGCAGTTGATTGAAGTCTTGGGTTGGTTTCTCAGTCGACTGTCCCAGGGGCAGTCGACTGATATGCGTGGTTTTAAATATAAAAGACCATGCGGGGGTGGCCGAACCTAGGGTTTTCGGTGCCACCCCATGTGAGATTCCTTCTTCCCCGACCTCCTCCCTTGATCTAAGGTGTTCCCCAAGCCCTAAACACCTCTCTAGCCTCCTCCCACCTCATATCTAAACCTAGGGTTAGTAAAACCTCCCCTCTCAAGTCAATCCTCACCCATCTTCACCATGCAACGAAGGGAGAAACGGTAACTATTTGTGTAGTTTATTTTTCACGGTTAGTTCATATTTTGGAACTAATTTGTTTCTTTATGCATGTTTTCCTTTATGTTTCCTCTTTGTTGGGTAATGTGTGGTACATGCAAGGGTATGGTTGCATTTTAGGGTTGTCCAAAAGAAAAGAAAGGGTGAGGGGTCATCACAGCAAGGTCATATAGATCCGGAGGCATCTCGGTTCCGGT
The DNA here is from genome assembly GCA_024364735.1 of Boesenbergia rotunda. Lineage (NCBI taxonomy): Eukaryota > Viridiplantae > Streptophyta > Magnoliopsida > Zingiberales > Zingiberaceae > Boesenbergia > Boesenbergia rotunda. Next base: position 203,975 of record JAGFNQ010005979.1, read on the forward strand.
CCCAGGAGTGCCTACGGAGATTCGAGGATAATGAGTTTGTCTTGATGAATTGCCGATATCTCAACCAGACATACTTTCGGGAGAAGACTCCTCATATTTCTGAGATGGTTACCTACTTTGGTTTAGCAAAATTAGTTTATTGTCAGCATGATGTCAATATTGACATGTGTAACGAATTTTACACCAACCTTACATGCATTAATTCAGATAATGGGACTTATGAGTCCCTATGGCAGGAGTGTCTATTCCCTTTACACCTGCAATCTTAGGATCATTTCTAAGGTGTAGGGCCTCCAGCAATGCATTTACTTATTTTTCAAAAATTATCAACCCTTTTACCTTTCTTGGTGTGACCCTGGACCAGATTTATTTTTATTATTTTGAGAGACGTTGAGTTTCTACAGAGCGCCTTTTTGAGGCTAAGCGCATGAGTCTAGCTAGCAACGTATTGTATAAAGTTGTCTTAGACTGTATCTTACCCATCGTTACCGAGGGGAGGTAGAAGATTCGGCTTCCTCACTTGGTAATAATGTATGCGCTGGAGAGGCAATTAGATATTGACGTCACCCTACATATCTTTGCCTCCATTGTTCATTTTTCACATAGTGTAAATGGCAAGATTTACATGCCCTTTTGTCATGTCCTGACCGAGTTTTTCGTGTCTAGAGGTATTTGCACCACTAGAGGTCAGGTACGTCATCTGTCCAAGTACTATGATCAGATAGGTGCACGACAGCTGTCCTTGGCAGGGATTGAGTGCAGGCAGGGGGAGATAGTCTGGAGACAGTGCTCTGATTCTTCTAGTTCTGATGAGGAGGCTGCCGCTGGAGGGGTTACACAGGAGTAGTTCTCCCTCTTGCTGTCAGAGGTACATGATTTGAGGGGGGACTTTTGGACATTTCAGCAGCGGCAGATAGAGATGCAGCGGCAGATAGAGATGCAGTAGCAGCAGACGACCACTCAGGAGGAGGTTCATGGCCTCACATAGTTCTGTCAAGGATTTCAGCTGCAGTAGGATGAGATGTATGCAATGATGCAGAGCTGGAACCTAATGTATCTGGCCCCTCCTCCTCCTTCTCCAAGCGATGATGAGTAGTTTCGCTTGATTTGATGAATTTTAGTGTTGAGAAGGGTTTTACTTGAATTTATGTTCTATCTCTCAAACACTTTCTTTTGGCATTGTAACACTTAACTGCTTTGGGGCTACGACCCTTATGACTTTCTTTATGCTTTATCTTGAAGTATGTATAAAACTTTGAATTGATATTTTATATTGCTTTTATTTCAGTTCATGAGTTGATGATTGAAGTAATGCATTATTGATGTCATGAAATGTAAGGAAAAATTTGATAAATGCATAAGTGTCTAGGGTTAAAAGATAAAAGGGGGGAGGTCTTATCATATTAAAAATCTATAAGGAAAAAGGGGGAGTTGAGGGCAATTCTAGGTTAGAAATGGCAGAGGATAGCCTTAGTAAACACAAAGAATCAAATGAAGGATTGAAAATTGATGCAAAGGTTACATTTTGAGAAAATTAGAGTTTGTACCAAAAGTCAAGCTTATTTGGTGTATTTCACGAAACTGTATTTTTCTAGAGTAGGTTATATCCTAACAAATATACTTGCAATATTTTATATTTTTCCGAATTTTATAGAATTTTTTATAGGTTTCTGAAATTGGGCTGAGATTTCAGGTATAAACTATATTAGTCGACTGCCATGGGGCCAGTCGACTGATATTGACAGTCGACTGATATTTCTGTGGTTTGCGGAAAACAGAGAGCAGTCGACTGGCCCAAGGGCAATCGACTGATAAGGCTGTTTGGTGATTTCTGAGGGTTTTTTTCAAAAATAAAGTGAGTCATTTAGACACTAGGGTTAGGATTGCTTGGGGTAATTTTTTTGATGGTGTCAAAGGGGGAGAATTTGTGGTGTTAAGTTAGGTTTAACTTGACGTGAGAAAACTTGTGGGTAGAGAATTGAAAATTGGGAAAGGGCATAGGTTAAGGGGGAGGTTGCCTCTTGTGAGCTATGCTTTTAATTTTCAATTGCTATTGTTGTTTTTTACCTAACTTAAACATATTGCCACACATCAAAAAGGGAGAGATTGTTGGGGCAATCAGCCCAAGTATGATCTGGAGGATCATGGGTTTTGATGTGTATGTCAATATGGTTAAGTTATAGTTTTATTGTGTTCTAATATGTGTATGTGAGTGTGCAGGTTTGCTGGTACACATAGACTTGGTTGAATATCTTCAGGTGAAGGGTGGCATGGAGGCAAGCCGTGGGCTTGTGTGCGCATCCGAGGGACCATGGACAAAGCAAGTACGATGAGACGAGGGGAGCAGACTTTGAGGCGTACGTGAAGGATAGCATGCAGGCAAGCCGCGAGCTTGTGTGTGTATCCAAGGGACGAGGGCCAAAGTCGAAGAGGGCTTGAAGGCGATGGATCAAGGCTGCTGGAGCAGAGACGATGAGCCGAGGAACACGGACTTCGAGCCATGCATGAAGGATGGCATGGAGGCAAGCCGAGGGCTTGCGTGTGCATCTAAGGGATGGGAGCCGAAGATGAAGAGGGTGTGAAGCCAACAGATCGAGATTGTTGATTGAAGAGTCAACCAGGTTGTAAGGATCTGAGTGTGAGTGTTTGTACTCAGGAACTAAGCCAGGAGTGTTCAAGTGCGGAGAGAAATGTACTCAGGAAGAGTAACCCTATACTTAGCGAAGGACCAGTCGTCTGCCCCTGGGGCAGTCGACTGGTGATGGCTGGAGATTCAAATGTTGGGTGCAACGTTCGAATCTGAGTGGGACCAGTCGATTGCCCTAGGGGAAGTCAACTGGTAGCGGCCATTTAAGATTCGAGCTCTATTTAAGGGAGCTCGTTTAAGGTCTTTCTTCCTTGATGAAACCTGCTTGGATAGAGCTGGTTAGTAGTCTATTGTGCTCATGTAGTGTCCAAAGGTTGTGGTGAGGTTTTTCCACCCACATGGAGATATGAGATCTAGCCGGAGGTGCTTCGGGGAATCATCAACTGACGGATTAGGGATCGCCCACCTTACGGGAAGCCGTGGAGTAGGAGTGCTATCTCTGAACCACGTAAATAGGTGTGTTCCTCTTCGTTAGTTTTGTTATTATTTAGTATATTCCGCTTGCGCGCTAACGATTGTAGGGAGATAATCGAAAGAAGCTATTCACCCCCCCTCTAGCTTGACGGTCATCGATCTAACAGTAAGTTTTTGAAAAATCTAGGTTGGAAAATAATTTCAAATTTCAAGACTTAATAAAGAAATGATTTTTCAAAAAAAATTAGATGCTAATTTCCAAAAAATACGAATAATAAAAGATTTTTGAAAGAATTTAGAACAGTCCTATTTAACTAAGCACAACCCTAACTGCCTTCTTAGATGAAGTAGATAACTTAGTAGATAAATAAATTGCCAAAATATGAAGTATAACATAGCCAAGTAAAAGTCAACCGGTCAACACAAGGACAAATAATGTCAATAACAAGTCAACCCTACCAAGTAGGGAAAGTCAAATAGTCAGGAATACAGCCATATTACTAGGAAAACCACTCATGTCTAGGAAGAAGGGCCAGGGGGCCAAAATGGACCGGGCTGCCATGATCGGAACATGGACATCATCTCCTCGTGTAGGGCCTGGTTTGCATCGCGTTCGGCCCGAAGGGTGTCCATGTACTCGACGTGATAGGCCTGATTTGCATTGTGGTCGGCCTAAAGGGCGTCCATGAACTCGACATGATGGGCCTCCATCTCCTCTCGGAGACTGTGGAGCTCTGTCTGTAATAGTGTCAAGCGCTGGTCGGTAGTGGGTGTTCGAGGCTCGCGTAGATGCTCCTCGATCTTGGCAGCGAGCTCGGCTACATCGACGTCTACTGTTGAGGCAATCAGCCCTAAAATGATTGGAAGATCATGGTTTTGATGTGTGTGTGTGAATATGTTTAAGGATAGAGTGTTATGTTGTATTTGATATGTGTGATTGAGTTTGCAGGACTTGGTGAATAACACGTGGTGAACATATCTGAGGGACGAGAGCCGAGGGAGGAGGACTCCAAGGGCAAGCCGGGAAGTGGACATCAAGGGCACACGAGAAGGGTGGCATGGAGGCATGCCAAGGGAGGGCTTGTGTGCGCATCCGAGGGACGAGAGCCAGAGGAAGATGACTTCAAGGGGCAAGCCAAGGGAGTGAATCTGAAGGCACACGTGAAGGAGAAGGTTCAGAGTGGCTGAAATTGAGCTAAGAGGCATGGCATGTAACGCCGGCTTATTTTTTTTTCTTTTCATAAAGCGGCGTTACGTTAACATACTTAGGGCATGTAGACATCCTAATGCAGCAGAAATCTTTAAACTTACACCTACATGCACTTACTACCATTCCTAGCATCATAACATGGGAACTTGGCATATTAACTTTATACTTAGCATCATATCATGTCATACTTAGCATCATGTCATACTTAGCATCATATCATGTCATACTTTAGCATCATGTCATAGAGTCACATTCAAGTACTTAATAGTAAAGGTAGAGTTCTATCATAAGACGAGCAACCATATTGCTCCTTGGCCAAGTCACTATCACACACATTCTTTGATGCCCTCCTGCTGCTTCCTTACTGTCCCCTTGCGTGATCTGCCGTATAAGGAAATAAGACTATAAGCATACAGGCTTAGTAAGACTCTTTCCTACTCACTAAAATCATTCATCATTTAATCATGAGCACATAAGACATTAACATACTTAGTGCCTTACTTAGAACATAAACTTTTCCATCACTTAGCATACATTCGTCATGGCATGAACATAACTCAAACACATTCGTAGCATGGCATAACATAACCATAAAAACATTCATGGCGTGGCATAATACTTGACATAGACATCAACATCGTAAACATTCATAGCATGGCATAATACTTGGCATAGACATAATCATAATCAACATAACCTCATAAACATTCTTAGCATGGACCTAAATAAAATCATGGCATTCTAACTTAGCATAAACATAAATAAATCATGGCATCCTAAACTAGCATGAACATAAATAAAATCATGGCATTCTAACTTAGCATAAATATAAATAAATCATGGCAACTTAAACTAGCATGAACATAAATAAAATCATGGCATTCTAACTTAGCATAAACATAAATAAATCATGGCGTTCTTACTTAACATAACCACAATTAAAGCATGACATCATAAATTAACATAAACACAATTAAATCATGGCATCATATATTTGCATGAACATACATAAAATCATTTGAATAAACATACTTGCATAAACTTACTTTGCATAATATTCTTATCATAAATATAATGCATAACATGGATGGATGCATGTGGCAATTGCATATATATATAAGGATGCTTAATCTTGAAAAATATGCTTTTAAATACTTTAACATAATCATAACATTCATTGGGCCCTGGCTTGTACCACATTCATTCATCATATGCGCTCATCCCTAAGTAAATACGAGGTAGCTAATCTCGACCTACTAGGGTAAGGACAGCTTCATCGGTAGTCCCGAACCGTAAGGACAGCTTCATCGGTAGTCCCGAACCGTGGACAACTTCATCGGTAGTCCAGAACCGTGGACTTTACTTAGGTTCGGTACAAGCCCATAAAATAAAATAAAATGCTTTCTCATTCATCATCATTCATAGCATATTCATTCATTCATCATACCTAACATCATCATTATGCCTTAAAGGCATCATCATTCATAGCATATTCATTCATTCATCATACTTAAACTTCATTCATCATTTTCATTCTTAGACATGGCATATGTACACATCATTCATAAAGCATGGCATACATACAAATTATTCATATAACATGGCATACATACATATCATTCATAAGACATGGCATACATACATATCATTCATAAATCATGACACATGTCTAAACATTTTATGACCTAACATATATTTCATGACATATAAACTAAGGGTTTGGTTAACATAGAATTCTTCCACCTTACTTAACATACATCTTAATAACCTATACCTAAGCATCTTGGTAGGTTTAACCCAACCCTAGCCCTAGGTTAGGTCCTTGGCCGAAAGCCCCAAGGAAACCCTAGGTCCATGAAACTTCATCTAACTTCCCAAACAACATCTCCTACATTCATACTAGGCCATAGGAAATATTTGAGTTCATACTTAAGACCAACCCCTAATCCTTTAACCCTATTCTTGCTCTTGGCCAAAACTTCAAGGCCATGGGGCATGGAGAAATTCCATTAAAACCCCAAATCAATTGCTTAAACACCAACCATACCTTACCATAGAGCCATTGGGGCCCTTACTTGAAATAAATCCTAACTTTCCACCCTATTAGGGTACTTGGCCGAAACCTATAGGGTCTCTAGGCCATGTGAAACATTCACATAAACATCCTCCATCTCCCTTATATCATGATAAAACATAAAACATATACTTGAAGTTTTAAACCCCACCCTACACATGGGTTATTGATGTTGGCCGAAACCCTAGGATATCCTTGTTAGTGATATGAGAGAAGTGTCCTAAGGCAATCGCCTTATGATTGTAAACATTTATTTTAATAAATGATAATTCACTATTTGAGTATACATGTTTGTATTTGATTGGGATCTTAAACTCATATACTGAATGTCCGCCATACAATTCACAGCATAAGAGAATTTGTAATGGGATCACAACTAGTGATTATCTCTAAATGTGCAAATGTGAATTGTTGGAAATATCCCTAGTCGATGAATTGATAAATACGGACACTATCAATTCTGTTGAGACTAGCATGGGTTATTCTCTATTCAGCTGATTCTCACTGGCTGGTGACATTGGGATGTCCGGAGATAAACATGGATGCTAGTTAAGGGAACTAGTTCATTGGAGTGACTAGCTGTAAGACTTCATATGGGAATCTACATGTAGATATGTCAATGAAGATCTTACTGCGGCTTAAGTGCGATGTTCCTTTGACTTGTGGTGTTCAAGTCATCTTGGTCATGGAGACTTATACTTTGACATCTTAAGCAAGCATCTCCAAGGAGGTGTGGACCCAGGATGATCGGGTATAAGCCGAAGTGCCCGAAGATGTTTGAACAGCCTACAAAGGATTCACCACTCCTTGCGAGGAGATGTATACCCAGGCCTATCGTCGGATTGTTACTCAAAGCCTCTGGCCAGAGCATATCATGTTAAGAGTGCGAGTCTCTTAAATACATGAGAGTAATTAGAAATCCAAAGGACGAGAAAGACACTACTTGGGCTAGGTGTGACGTAGTCAGCCTAGTGGGGACTGACACCATTGACCGTGTCCTGAACCAAGTGGGTATAAGGTGGTGAAGGGAATGGGGCACGATTTAGTAGAGCTGCTGAAGGGTTTCAGAATAATTTCTTCTGAGGTCAAACCGTTGATCTTTCGATTAATTGGGGATCATGATGTACTACTAGGTACCACTCATGATCGTTCTATAATTAGTTAATTATAGACGGCTAACATAAATCGAAAGCCTATTTAGTCACACGCACTACGAGTAATCCGAGGGATTTAAAACGAGTTGAAAATTGGATTTTCCGATCAAGAGAAATAAGTCGAATCTGAGTTAATCAGAGGCGCAATGGAAGCTAAAAATGGCTAAGTCTTTTGAAGGCTTTTTGGGCGAATTAAATGAGTTTAATTCGCGACCGGTTCGGGTTGGTTTGGCCGGCCAAAGAGGGTGCTAACCCTCCTTGTGGTGGCCGGCCATTAAAGGGAGATTAAACCAATTTAATTGGTTTAATTAATAAAATAAATCTAGTGTGATTTGTTTTATAAATTATGGATAAATAAATTTGTATAAAGAAATTTATATAAATAAAATTTATAGAAATTTATTCTTTTATGGAAGATTAAAATAATCCATGAATTGGTTTATTTTAATTTTATAAAATCAATTATGAATTGATTTTTCCATAATAAGAAAGTTTATAAATTTCTTATAAAAATTTATTCCATAATTTAAAGAGAAGAAGAATTAGTTTTATTATAAATTGGTTTATAATAAAGACTCGGTTTAAACGGAATAATTAATAAGAAAATTTATAAGATAAATTTCTTATAACTAATTCCGTTAATTCCGTTAATTCGGTTTAGAGGGAGACTTAGCAAAGGAGTTGCTACTATATAAAGGAACCAAAGGCTAGCCCTTATTCCAATCAATTAATTAAGAGATTAATTATTCTCTCCCTCTCTCTCTTAATCTCTTCTCTCTTCTCTTCTTCCCTCTCTTGCCTAGGGCCGGCGCCCACCCTAGAGGATTAGGGCCGGCGCACAAAGGACTCCTTGGAGGAGGCCGTGAGCTTCAAGAAGAAGAAGGAGAACCCGAATACGAAGAAGAAGAAGCGGATAGCGACTCCTCTTTTCTCGGAATTCGATTCCGTTACTTCGTTGGTTAGTTTCCTATCATTCCTCTCTTGTTCATCTAGTTGTGCCTTCCGAGAATCTAGTAGTTCTCGTCGGCATAAAACTCGTGACTTTGCGAAGTCATCCCGAAGAGAACTCGGCGTGGACGCGAATAGAGGCGGAGCTTCCAAGGGACGCTACGGTTGGATCTCGTCCCTTACTTCGAGTTACGAGAGGTACTTGGTAAATTTGTTTACTTTTCCGCAAAGTTTTATTTTATGATTATGTCAACACAATGTAAGATTGCATGCTAGATACGAAGTTAAAATAATTTAGGAAATTACGATACGAAGTTAAAATAATTTAGGAAATTATTTTATGCAAACTCTTCCGCTGCACGTAAAAATTTTGAATTTTACGAACTCGTATCCTTGTCGACATGCACCCGGTCCCAACAGTGGTATCAGAGCCGGTTAGTGTTCGACATTATCATATAATTGTTTTGCGGAACACTTTGTCACGATCTCAATTTCGGAAAAATTTTTCAATTATGGAAACTTTCAAATTATAATAGATTTTAGATTTAGAAATTTCAAGGTTTGGAAATCTTCATGAAATTTCGCAAACGTTTGGAATTTTCTAGTTTCTAAAATTTTATGATAGTTGTGAAAACTTCCCATCTTTGGAAACTTTCCAAATTTTGGAAATTTTTCTATTTTAGAAATTTTCTAATTTTTGGAAATATGTAAGTTTCCTTTTTACCAGAAACTTACAATTATTCTGAAAAATTATTTTTGAAATCTCACAATTTTGGGCACTTTCTTTTGAGAAAGTCTAGACAAATTCATGGACAGTTAATTGACAATTAAATTTGAATTGGTTTTTTAAATTGACAACAAAATTCTTTATTTTGGATTGAGCCTCGGGGAGCCGTCCAATTTAAAGTTAGTTGTTGTAATTTAATTTCCCAATTTTTAATTGAAATTGTCATGTTTGATTTGGATTGAGCCTCGGGGAGCCGTCCAATTGGATTTACAACACATTACTTTTCTTTGGGTATCTGAGCCTCGGGGAGCCACCCTTAGAAAACAATTTGTTGTAATTAATTAAATCCATGAATAAAATATGTTGAAGAGGTGATGCTCTTACATATTGTTGTCTCCAAAATTAATTAGGAAAATGATTTCCTATAGAGTTTTCTTAAATAAGATTTTTTTGAAAATAATATGTAGTTGAATTAAGGGATTTGTCTCTTAATTTAATAAGATTTGATTTAGAGAAATCAAAGTCTTGAACATATTATTTCCGAAATTAATTATGACAATTTAGGAAATTATTTCCCAAAACAATTTCTTTAATAAAGTATGAAATTATAATTAGGAAATCCGGTTCCTAATTTAATTCATGAGACTTGATAAATTAAGTCACATACATACTTTATTAAGGAAATCGTTAGTCATGACATAATTTTATGTCATGAATGTGCTTAGAAAAGAATGAGACCCAAACACCCCTTACAAAATATTAAGGCTAACACCTTCCATTAATATGGTTAGAACCGGAGTTTTGTTTCTCGTTAGGGTTGATGGACACATCCATGCCCAACTTGAACCTCAACATGTTCAAACCATGGAATTAGTTTATGTATAATATAGTTGGAGTCAGAGGTCAATCCTTAGTTTTGGTTGTTGGACACATCCAAGCCTGACTAAACGGTTGAATGAGCTCCAACCATATTAAAACTATTTCTTGATTAATGGGTCAGCCTTAAGCTTGGAGCATAGATTTGTTGTGCCACAGCCAAGGTCGATGTAAAGAGAGGTGCAGTTAGGTGCTATGTTTATTGATACATACTTGTTAATGAGTTAACAACCTAATGATTTATGCAAACATTCAATTAGTTGATAGCATAAGGTGATAGTTACATATATGTGATGTGTAATCGGTATAATTACCTACCTTCATAGCTAAGAAAAACTTGATGGCCACAGCCATGGTGGATCTTATCTATGGTTGGATATCAACCTATTTGGAGATGTTCCTACGATCTCCCGAATTGATAATAAGGGTGATTCAATTCGTAAAATAAATAGGATTTAATTTATGAATGATGATACATTCTTTAATCAATCTTCTCACATAATCTCAATTTGTATTTCTAAGATAATCACTCGATCATGTCTTCTCACATAAATTTGCGTTCCATTTTGGACACCAATAAACTGACCGGGCCGAACTTCATGGACTAGCTTAGAAACCTGAGGATAGTCCTTAAGGCAGAAAAGCCTGCTTGTGTCCTTGAAGATCAATTTCCCAAACGTCCTTCTGAAAATGCAACTCCAGACCAGTTTCCTGAGTTGCTCAACCTGCTGAAGACTGTAGAGCCTTCTGTAAAGCAGGATCAGAAGACGATACTGTTAGTTGATCCCTCGAAGAAAGGTTCTAAGAGGAAGGCCAAAGAACAGAATAAGGGAAAGAAAAAAAAAAGGCCAAAAAGACTGAAAAAACCCCAAAAGACACTTGCCATCATTGTGGCAAGGAAGGTCACTGGCGAAGAAACTGCAAGGTTTATCTTGAGTGCTTGAAGAAGAAGGCATCTGATGCCCCATCTTCTTTAGGCATCTTCGTTATTGAATGTCACTCTATTTCATCGGATACCTGGGTACTTGATACTGGGTGTAGCTCACATATATGTAATGACATAAAGGGGCTAAGGAATAGAAGAAGACTCGTCAAGGGAGAAGCGAATTTGCGAGTTGGAAATGGAGCAAAGGTTGCTGCTGTTTCCATCGGAACATATTTGCTAAAGCTCCCTACCGGACGTATCTTAGAATTGGATAATTGCTATTTTGTTCCTTCGTTAATAAAGAACATTGTATCTATTTCATGCTTGAATGAAAAGGGTTACCATTTAACTTTCAGTAACAATTGTTGTTACATAACTTTAAATGACGTTCGTTATGGAAATGGAACTTTGTGCAATGGCATCTACACGTTAGATTTATCCAGTGACATTTTCAATATCGAAGTTAGCAACAAACGTGCTCGAATAGATAATCAAATAGACTCCTACACGTGGCACTGTCGTCTTGGCCATATAAGTAAGAAACGCATGACCGAATTACACCGATGTGGAATTCTGGAATCATTTGAATCCAGTTCATTTTGATACATGCGAATCATGCTTAAAAGGCAAAATGACCAAATTACCCTTTTCCGAAAAAGGTAATCCAGTGGGAGAGTTGCTTG
>JAGFNQ010005980.1:0-73342 GCA_024364735.1 Boesenbergia rotunda
CGCAATATTCCAGAGAGATACGGATTTCTCGTAAGTGAATCGAACGACGTGTTACTCATGAGCGATGACGAACCTATCAGTTATGAAGATGTTCTAAAAGGTTCGGAAGGGACAAATGGCTTGAGGCCATGAAGTCGGAAATGGATTCCATGTACGAAAACCAAGTATGGGACTTGGTTAACCACCTGAAGGGATTAAGCCCATAGGGTGCAAGTGGGTTTTCAAGAAGAAAACCGACATGGAAGGTAATGTTGTTACCTTTAAGGCTAGATTAGTGGCAAAAGGATATCGTCAGAAGCAAGGAATTGATTATGACGAAACCTATTCGCCGGTAGCTATGCTTAAATCCATTCGGATGCTCCTAGCCATAGCAGCTCATTATGATTATGAGATATGGCAAATGGATGTGAAAACAACTTTCCTTAACGGAAACCTGCTTGAGGATGTATACATGATACAACCTGAAGGTTTCACATCGGTTGATAAAACAAAAGTATGCAAGCTTCGACGATCCATATATGGACTGAAGCAAGCATCTAGGAGCTAGAACATCCATTTTGATGAGACAATCGAAAAGTTTGATTTCTCATAAAATCTAGACGAACCTTGTGTGTACAAGAAGGTTAGTGGGAGTGCAGTCGTATTCCTAGTATTATATGTCAATGACATCTTACTTATAGGAAATGATATATCAGTCTAACAGACAGTTAAAATTTGGTTATCCAAAACTTTCTCCATGAAAGACCTGGGAGAAGCAACCTATATCCTTGGGATTAGAATCTATAGAGATAGATCAAAACGGTTGCTTGGTCTTTCGCAGTCTACATATATAGACCGAGTGCTAAAAAGGTTTAGCATGTCGGAATCCAAGAAAGGTTACCTTCCCATCAGGCTTGGGATCAACCTTTCAAAGTCTATGTGTCCGCGCACAGAAGACGAGAGGATTTGCATGAACAAGATTCCCTATGCATCCGCGATAGGATCTATCATGTATGCTATATTGTGTACTAGGCCCGATGTATCGTATGCTTTGAGCGTCACAAGCAGATACCAGTCGGATCCAGGAATGGATCATTGGGCGGCTGTTAAGACAATCCTTAAGTACTTAAGAAGAACTAAGGGTGTGTTCCTAATATATGGAGAAGGAGATATGGTAATACGTGGGTAAACAGATGCCAGTTTCCAGACAGATAAGGATGACTCCAAATATCAGTCTGGATACGTATTTATTTTGAATGGAGGCGCAGTGAGTTGGAAAAGTTCCAAACAAGACACCGTAGCGGATTCCACCACGGAAGCGGAATATATCGCAGCTTCGGAAGCAGCAAAGGAAGCAGTCTGGATCAAGATGTTCGTCTCCGAACTTGGTGTGGTTCCAACCATTGATGAAGCAGTGCCGGTTTACTGCGACAACAATGGAGCTATTGTACAAGCAAAGGAACCAAGGTCTCATCAGCGATCCAAACATGTGCTTCGCCGCTATCATCTGATCAGAGAGATTATAAGTAAGAATGACATAAAAATTGAGAAAATTCCCACTGAAAGGAATTTAGCGGATCCTTTAACTAAGGCCTTACCTCAGAGCAAGTTTGAGGGTCATGTTAGTGCCTGTGGTATTGGATATCGTAGCGATTGGCATTAGGCCAAGTGGGAGTTTGTTAGTGATATGAGAGAAGTGTCCTAAGGCAATCGCCTTATGATTGTAAACATTTATTTTAATAAATGATAATTCACTATATGAGTATACATGTTTGTGTATTTGATTGGGATCTTAAACTCATCTACTGAATGTCTGCAATACAACTCACAGCATAAGAGAATTTGTGATGGGATCACAACTAGTGATTATCTCTAAATGTGCAAATGTGAAGTATTGAAAATATCCCTAGTTGATGAATTGATAAATACGGACACTATCAATTCTGTTGAGACTAGCATGGGTTATTCACTAATCATCTAATTCTCACTGGCTGGTGACATTGGGATGTCCGGAGATAAACATGGATGCTAGTTAAGGGAACTAGTTCATTGGAGTGACTGGCTGTAAGACTTCATATGGAATCTATCTATAGAAATGTCATTGAAGTTCTTACTGCGGCTTAAGTGCGATGTTCCTTTGACTTGCGGTGTTCAAGTCATCTTGGTCATGGAAACTTATACTTTAACATCTTAAGCAAGCATCTCCAAGGAGGTGTGGACCCAAGATGATTGGGTATAAGCCGAAGTGCCCGAAGATGTTTGAACAGCCTACAAAGGATTCACCACTCCTTACGAGGAGATGTATACCCAGGCCTATCATCGGATTGTTACTCAAAACCTCTGGCCAGAGTATATCATGTTTAGAGTGCGAGTCTCTAAAATACATGAGTGTAATTAGAAATCCAAAGGACGAGAAAGACATTACTTGGGCTAGGTGTGACGTAGTCAGCCTAGTGGGGACTGACACAAATAGACCGTGTCCTGAACCAAGTGGGTATAAGATGGTGAAGGGAATGGGGCACGATTCATTAGAGCTGCTGAAGGGTTTCAGAATAATTTCTTCTGAGGTCAAACCGTTGATCTTTCGATTAATTGGGGATCATGATGTACTACTAGGTGCCACTCATGATCGTTCTATAATTTGTTGATTATAGACGGCCAACATAAATCGAAAGCCTATATAGTCACACGCACTACGAGTAATCCGAGGGATTTAAAACGAGTTGAAAATTAGATTTTCCGATCAAGAGAAATAAGTCGAATCTGAGTTAATCAGAGGCGCAATGGAAGCTAAAAATGGCTAAGTCTTTTGAAGGCTTTTTGGGCGAATTAAATGAGTTTAATTCGCTTTGGTTCGGCTCGGTTTGGGCCGACCAAAGAGGGTGCCAACCCTCCTTGGTTGGCCGACCACTTATTGGGGAGAAAACCAATTAATTTTGGTTTAATTAATAAAGTAAATCTAGCGCGATTTATTTCATAAATTATGGATAAATAAATTTGTATTAAGAAATTTATATAAATAAATTTATAGAAATTTATTCTTTTTATGGAAGTTAAAATAATCCATGAATTGGTTTATTTTAATTTTATAAAATCAATTATGAATTGATTTTTCCATAATAAGAAAGATTATAAATTTCTTATAAAATTTATTCCATAATAAAAGGAGAGATTAATTAGTTTTATTATAAAGTTAGTTATAATAAAACTTGGTTTAAACAGAATAATTCATAAGAGAATTTATAGGATAAATTTCTTATGATAATTAATTAGTTTTATTATAAAGTTAGTTATAATAAAATTCATAAGAGAATTTATATGATAAATTTCTTATGATAACTAATTAGTTTTATTATAAAGTTAGTTATAATAAAACTTGGTTTAAATGGAATAATTCTTAAGAGAATTTATAGGATAAATTTCTTATGATAATTAATTAGTTTTATTATAAAGTTAGTTATAATAAAATTCATAAGAGAATTTATAGGATAAATTTCTTATGATAACTAATTAGTTTTATTATAAAGTTAGTTATAATAAAACTTGGTTTAAACGGAATAATTCATAAGAGAATTTATAGGATAAATTTCTTATGATAACTAATTCCGTTAATTCCGTTAATTCGGTTAAGAGAAGACTTGGCAAGGGAGAAGCAACTATATAAGGAACCATAGGCAAGCCTTGGATTCCTAAGATTTTGATAATCGGAATAGAGCTCTCCCTCTCTCTCTTCTCTTCTCTCCTCCTTCCCCCTCCCTTTCATTATGGCCGGCGGCCACCATAGCTTCATTAGGGCCGGCGCCCAACCTACACCAAGGCAAGGTGTTTCCGTGAGCTTCAAGGAGAAGAAGAAACCAACCAAGAAGAAGAAGAAGCGGATCACATCTCCCTCTCTCTCGAAATTCGATTCCGTTACTTCGTTGGTTAGTTTCCTTTTCTTCTCTTGATCTTCTTTGTTGTGCCTATAGAGAATCTAGTAGTTCTCGTCGGCACAAAACTCGTGACTTTGCGAAGTCATCCCGAAGAGAACTCGGCGTGGACGCGAATAGAGGCGGAGCTTCCAAGGGACGCTACGGTTGGATCTCGTCCCATACTTCGAGTTACGAGAGGTATAATGTAAATTAGTTTACTTTTTCGCAAAGTTTTATTTTATGATTATGTCAACACACCATAAGGTTGCATGCTAGATACGAAGTTAAAATAATTTGGGAAATAATTTTATGCAAATTCTTCCGCTACACGTAAAAATTTAAAATTTTACGAACTCGTATCCTTGTCGACATGCACCCGGTCCCAACAGAAAGACCTGGGAGAAGCAACCTATATCCTTGGGATTAGAATCTATAGAGATAGATCAAAACGGTTGCTTGGTCTTTCACAGTCTTCATATATAGACAAGTGCTAAAAAGGTTTAGCATGTCAGAATCCAAGAAAGGTTACCTTCCCATCAGGCATGGGATCAACCTTTCAAAGTTTATGTGTCCGCGTATAGAAGACGAGAGGATTTGCATGAATAAGATTCCTTATGCATTCGCGATAGGATCTATCATGTATGCTATGTTATGTACAAGGCCCGATGTATCGTATGCTTTGAGCGTCATAAGCAGATACCAGTCGGATCCAGGAATGGATCATTGGGCGGCTGTTAAGACAATCCTTAAGTACTTAAGAAGAACTAAGGATGTGTTCCTAATATATGGAGAAGGAGATATGGTAATACGTGGGTATACAGATGCCAGTTTCCAGACAGATAAGGATGACTCCAAATCTCAGTCTGGATATGTATTTACTTTGAATGGAGACGCAGTAAGTTAGAAAAGTTCCAAACAAGACACCGTAGCAGATTCTACCACGGAAGCGGAATATATCGCAGCTTCAGAAGCAGCAAAGGAAGCAGTCTGGATCAAGAAGTTCGTCTCTGAACTTGGCGTGGTTCCAACCATTGATGAAGCAGTGCCGGTTTACTGCGACAACAATGGAGCTATTGCACAAGCAAAGGAACCAAGGTCTCATCAGCGATCCAAACACGTGCTTCGCCGCTATCTTCTGATCAGAGAGATTATAAGTAGGAATGATATACAAATTGAGAAAATTCCCACTGAAAGGAATTTAGCGGATCCTTTAACTAAGGCCTTACCTCAAAATAAGTTTGAGGGTTATGTAAGAGCTTGTGGTATTGGATACCGTAGCGATTGACATTAGGCCAAGTGAGAGTTTGTTAGTGATATGAGAGAAGTGTCCTAAGGCAATCGCCTTATGATTGTAAACATTTATTATAATAAATGATAATTCACTATTTGAGTATACATGTTTGTGTATTTGATTGGGATCTTAAACTCATCTACTGAATGCCCGCAATATAATTCACAGCATAAGAGAATTTGTGATGGGATCACAACTAGTGATTATCTCTACATGTGCAATTGTGAAGTATTGAAAGTATCCCTAGTCGATGAATTGATAAAAACGGGCACTATCAATTCTGTTGAGACTAGCATGGGTTATTCTCTAATCAGCTGATTCTCACTGGCTGGTGACATTGGGATGTCCGGAGATAAACATGGATGCTAGTTAAGGGAACTAGTTCATTGGAGTGACTTGTAACGACCCGGAAAATTCTTTTAATATTTACTTAAAATATTAAGCATGTCTAGATAATTTTCTGAGGAACCTAGAAATATTAATGCAAACCTTGGCCTAGAAAAACCATGTTTTCTCATTTAAATTGGGAAAAAGGGCACTAATGGGCCTTATATGAGCTTTTTGGTACCATAATTTTTGGTGGATTTTAGGTGAAAATTAGTATAAATATAAAGGGATTTTAATAAGAAATATTAACATAATTATGGGGGAATTGTTAAGGGATTTTTGAAAATACTAGGAAAAATAAAATAAAATAAGTGGGAAAAAAATTGTGCAACTACCAAGGATTGAACCTTGGACCTCTTGTACAACCATGTATGCACTAACCAACTCACCTAGCAAGGTATTGTTAGGAGGGAATGAAGTGGATATTGGTTAAGGCATAAAAGAAGATGAAGGGTCATGGAGAGACTCTTCATTTACCTCCTTAATGGGCTATAAAGAGGGGGGGGGGGTTTGGGAGTTATTTCTCCTTCCATCACTTTGCAAATTCTTCCTCTTCCTCCCCTCATCCTAGCCGAACACCCAAGGAAGGGCTTCCCCTTGGAAAAGCTCCACAAGAGGTCTTATCTCCAAGATCTAAGGGTTTTCCAAGGATACAAGGACAAGGAGGCAAGGATCCAAAGATTTTGCAATCTTCTTCTTCTCTCAAGGTTTGAAAAATCAAGAAACCCAAGGTAAGACTCCCTCACCTGTGGTATAATAGTTTCTTATGATTTCCATGATTTTTACATGATATATTGGTTGGTTTTTGGATTTGATGTTAAAAGGGAAGAAAATCAAGAACCCTAGGTTTATGGGTTTCGGCCACAAGGATTTTAAGGTCTATAATTATGCCAAAAATCTTTATAATGTTGTTTAATGCTCCCTTATCATGTTTAGAGGTTAAGTATAATTTTTGGGAATTTTTGGAGTACCCTAGGACACCCTAGGGTTTCGGCCAACATGAAAGGAACAAAATCAACACCCTAGAGACCCTATGGGTTTCGGCCACAAGGTTTTAGGGTCCATAATGATTCTAAAAAAATCTTTATAATGTTATTTAATGTTCCCTTATGATGTTTAGAGGTTAAGTATAATTTTTGGGAATTTTTGGAGTACCCTAGGACACCCTAGGGTTTCGGCCAACATGAAAGAAACAAAATCAACACCCTAGAGACCCTATGGGTTTCGGCCACAATGTTTTAGGGTCCATAATGATGCTAAAAATCTTTATAATGTTATTTAATGTTCCCTTATGATGTTTAGAGATTAAGGATAATTTTTGGGAATTTTTGAAGTACCCTAGGATACCCTAGGGTTTCGGCCAACAACAAGAACCCTTGTGTAGGGTTGGGTTTAAAATCTCAAGGGTTTGTTTTATGTATTGTTATGATATAAGGGAGATGGAGGGTATTTATGTGAATGTTTGACATGGCCTAGAGACCCTATAGGTTTCGGCCAAGTACCCTAATAGGGTGGAAAGTTAGGACTCATTTCAAGTAAGGGCCCCAAATGGCCCTATGGTAAGGTATGGTTGGTGTCTAACAATTGATTTGGGGATTTTAATGGAAATTTTTCCATGCCCCATGGCCTTGAAGTTTCGGCCAAGAGCATGATTAGGGTTAAAGGATTAGGGTTGGCCTTAAGTATGGAATCAAATGTTTCCTATGGCCTAGTATGTATGTATGGGACGTTGTTTGGGGAAGTTATGTGAAGCTTCATGAACCTATGGTTCCTTGGGGCTTTCGGCCAAGGGCCTAACCTAGGGTTAGAGTTGGGTTAAACCTCCAAAGATTCTTAGTAAGATGGAAGAAGTTCTATGTTAACCAAACCCTTAGTTTGTATGTCATGAATTATATGTTAAGTCATAGATGTTTAGACATGTGCCATGATTTATGAATGATATGTATGTATGCAATGTCTTATGAATGATATGCCATGTTTTATGAATAATATGCATGTATGCCATGTCTTATGAATGATACGTATGTATGCCATGTTTTATGAATAAGATGTATGTATGCCATGTCTTATGAATGAGGTTAAAGTACATGCCTTTAAGGCATAACGATGATGTTAAGTATGATGAATGAATGATGATGAATGACAAGTATGATGAATGAATGATGATGAATGAAAAAGCATGTGACAGCATTTTATTTTATTTTATGGGCTTGTACCGGACCGAAGTATGGGTCCAAGGGATGGGCACCTTAAGAACGCCCCGGTTCTGGACTACCGACTATGCTGTCCATGGTTCTGGCACTACCAAAGCTGTGCAACAGGGATGGGCACCTTAAGAACGCCTCGGTTCGGGGACTACCGACTATGCTGTCCTTACCCTAGTAGGTCGAGGCTAGCTACCTCGTATTTACTTAGGGATGCACGCTTATGATGTATGTAAGTGGTACAAGCCAGGGCCAAATGATATGATGATTATGTTTAAGCATTTAAAAGTATGTTTTTAAAGATTAAGCATCCTTATAATATATGCATTTGTCCATGCATCCATCCATGTTATGCATTATGTTATGAAAAGTATGTTTATGCAAAGAATATTTATGAAAAACATGTTTATGCTAAGTTAGAATACCATGATTTTATTTATGTTTATGTTAATTATGATGCCATGATTTAATTATGTTTATGCTAAGTTAGAATGCCATGATTTTATTTATGTTCATGTTAATTATGATGCCATGATTTAATTATGTTTATGCTAGTTTAGGATGCCATGATTTTATTTATGTTCATGATAGTTTACGATGCCATGATTTAATTATGTTTATGCTAGGATAGAATGCCATGATTTTATCTATGTTCATGATAGTTTAGAATGCCATGATTTAATTATGTTTATGCTAGGTTAGAATGCCATGATTTAATTATGTTTATGCTAGGTTAGAATGCTATGATTTTATTTATGTCCATGCTATGTTATGATGCCATGATTTAATTGTGTTTATGCTAAGTTAGGATGCCATGATTTTATTTAGGTTCATGTTAGGAATGTTTATGAAGTTATGTTATTATGTTTATGACTATGCCAAGTATTATGCCATGCTATGAATGTTTGTGATGGTTATGTCTATGCCAAGTGTTATGCCAAGCCATGAATGTTTTATGTTTATGTATATGCTATGCTACGAAAAGGATTAAGTTATGTTCAAGTCAAGTCAAATGTATGCTAAGTGCTCATAAAGACTTATGTGCTGAGTAATGCACTAAGTATGTTAATGTTCAAGATGCTCATGATTAAGTGATGAATGGTTTTAGTGAGTAGGAAAGAGTCTTACTAAGCCTGTGTGCTTATAGTCTTATTTTCCTTATACCGCAGATCACGCAAGGGGACCGTAAGGAAGCAGCAGGAGGGCAATAAAGTATGTGTGTGATAGTGACCTGGCCACGAGACCATATGTTTGCTCGTTTTATGATAGGACTTTACCTCTACTAGTATGTGCTTGAATGTGACTCTATGACATGATGCTATGTATGACATGATGCTAAGAATGACATGATGATAAGTATGACATGATATGATGTTAGGTATAAAGTTAATATGCCAAGTTCCCAGGTTATGATGTTAGGAAGGGTAGTAAGTGCATGTAGGTGTAAGTTAAAAGTTTCCGCTGCATTATGATGTCTACATGCCCTAAGTATGTTAACGTAACGCCGCTTTAGGAAAAAAAAAGCGGGTGTTACATGACTAGCTGTAAAACTTTATATGGTTATCTATACAGATATGTCAATGAAGTTATTACTGCAGCTTAAGTGCAATGTTCCTTTGACTTGCGGTGTTCAAGTCATCTTGGTCGTGGAGACTTATACTTTAACATCTTAAGCAAGCATCTCCAAGGAGGTGTGGACCCAGGATGATTGGGTATAAGCCGAAGTGCCCGAAGATGTTTGAACAACCTACAAAGGATTCACCACTCCTTGCGAGGAGATGTATACCCAGGCCTATCGTCGGATTGTTACTTAAAGCCTCTGGCCAGAGCATATCATGTTTAGAGTGTGAGTCTCTTAAATACATGAGAGTAATTAGAAATCCAAAGGACGAGAAAGACACTACTTGGGCTAGGTGTGACGTAGTCAGTCTAGTGGGGACTGACACAAACAGACCATGTCCTGAACCAAGTGGGTATAAGATGGTGAAGGGAATGGGAAACGATTCATTAGAGCTGCTGAAGGGTTTCAGAAACATTTCTGAGGTCAACCGTTGATCTTTCGATTAATTGGGGGTCATGATGTACTACTAGGTGCCACTCATGATCGTTCTATAATTGGTTAATTATAGACGGCGAACATAAATCGAAAGCCTATTTAGTCACACGCACTACGAGTAATCCGAGGGATTTAAAACGAGTTGAAAATTGGATTTTCCGATCAAGAGAAATAAGTCGAATCTGAATTAATCAGAGGCGCAATGGAAGCTAAAAATGGCTAAGTCTTTTGAAGGCTTATTGGGCGAATTAAATGAGTTTAATTCGCGATGGGTGCGGCTTGTATTGGCCGGCCAAAGAGGGTGTCCACCCTCTTGGTTTGGCCGGCCATTAAAAGGGGATAAAACCAATTTATTTGGTTTAATTAATAAAATAAATCTAGCACGATTTGTTTTATAAATTATGGATAAATAAATTTGTGTAAAGAAATTTATATAAATAAATTTATAAAAATTTATTCTTTTATGGAAATTAAAATGATCCATGAAATGGTTTATTTTAATTTTATAAAATCAATTATGAATTGATTTTTCCATAATAAGAAAGTTTATAAATTTCTTATAAACTTTATTCCATAATAAAAGGAGAAGAAGTATTTGTTTTATTATAAAGTTAGTTATAATAAAACTTGGTTTAAACGGAATAATTCATAAGAGAATTTATATGATAAATTTGTTATGAAAATTCCGTTAAGAGGGAGACATGGCAAGGGAGATGCTACAATATAAAGGAACCAAAGGCAAACCCTTAATTCTAATAGAGTAATCAAGAGATTAATTCTCTCCCTCTCTCTCTCTTATTCTCTTCCTCCCCTTCTCTTCCCCTTAGGGCCGGCCCCCCTTGATCCTTTTAGGGCCGGCGCCCCAAGCTCCCATTAGGGCCGGCGCACCATCCACCCATCTAGGGTTGCGTGAGCAACAACAACCAAGGAAGAGTCGAAGAAGAAGAAGAAGCGGATCGCGATTCCTTCCTTCTTTTTTCTGGAATTTTGATTCCGTTACTTTGGTGGTTAGTTTCCTATCTTTTCTCTTGTTCTTCTAGTTGTGTCTTCGGAGAATCTAGTAGTTCTCATCGGCACAAAACTCGTGGCTTTGCGAAGTCATCCCGAAGAGAACTCGGCGTGGACGCGAATAGAGGCGAAGCTTCCAAGGGACGCTACGGTTGGATCTCGTCCCTTACGTCGAGTTACGAGAGGTACAATGTAAATTAGTTTACTTTTCCGCAAAGTTTTAATTTATGATTATGTCCACACATCATAAGGTTGCATGCTAGATACATGGTTAAAATAATTTAGGAAATTATTTTATGCTAATTCTTCCGCTGCACGTAAAAATTTAAAATTTTACGAACCCGTATCCTTGTCAACATGCACCCGGTCCCAACAGTTTCTCCTGTTGTTCGTGCATTGTATAGCATGCACCATACTTGCACCCTGCATACTAATGACTGTTGGGCTTACATTTGGTTAAGCGGTCGTTAGTCATATTGTTGCTCGATTCACTCAACCACTTGTTGTCGTGGTAGTTATTAGAGTGCGAGCATCTGTCCTGTTATGCCTAACAGTGACACCCTCACCGTTGTTTTTAGAGGGATTAGCTATTGGTGGCTCACCCTCACCGTTGTTTTTCGAGGGATATTGTAGCTGTAGTTGCTCCCCCGATGTACCGGGGTTTGGAGTGTAGGCTCCTCAGCATCCTATCCACTCAACCACGCCTTATGGGATATTTGTTGTTTGGAGTGCGTATAGTTGTCACAGCCCTACCCACTCGGTCACATAGATGGGATGTGTTGACGGCTTAACTGGCGTTAGGGGTGGCACATGTTAATGCATCATGTGCATACGTATTTTGTTTATGCATTTTTCCTGTGATTGTTGTATCGATATGAGCTATAGTTGTTGCACTTGATTGACATGCATGTATATCTTGGTTTTACTATTGTTGTATTGTTTTATACATGCTTAGTGCTTATCCGAATTTTTATGCTATGTCGTTTTACTATATGTTATGCATGTTTAGGTGAATCTATATTTCTTATGGACTGTACTCTTTTGATTCTCTACTAGTTGTTCTTTATTATGCCATGCTTATTGTCTACTCATATATCCACAGAGTTCGCCCGGACACACCACCCCTGCTTTCTCTTTTTGTTTCAGATAGCAGGTAGACGTATCTCTTGGAGCCAGGAGAGGATCCAGTTGCCAGTCCCTAGTGTCGAGTTGAGTTAGTCTTCCGTATTTGGTTTAGTTATTTGTTTCAGTACTTAGAGTTGCATTTTATTCGTTATTGGGTTTTGTTGTTATCAGAGACTATTGTGTTCTCTTTAGATTGTAGTTCTTTTCTGTTTAAGGTGGCTGAGCCACCCGTTATTTTTTGTGTTAATATAAATTGCGTGGTGATGTTTTATTTTCTGTTATGATGGCTGAGCCATCTTTTATGTTGAGATATATGTATTGTTACACCATATTGTTCGCCGTATAGGGGAGATGCTGCCCGATTTTCGAGGAAGCATGTACCTCTGGGGGTGTGACAACTCCTTTCTTGACTAACCCTTCCTTGTTCTAATGTATCACTAACTTAAGCATATTGTTAAACATTGAAACACTCGAGGAGGGCATCACTGATGCTTCTTGCACAAACAATCTCCCCCTATTTGATGTTTGACAATATCTTAAGTTAGATTGGATTAAAGCGCTAAGTTATAATCCTTGGGAAAAAATGGGAAAAATTTTGATCCATTGAAAAGTTATTTTGATTTACATTTTGATCCTTGAAAAAAAAACTTTTGATTCAAACTTTGATCCTTTGGGACAAAATTTCTAATTTGAGCTCTCTATTCCTTTGGGAGAATAAAAAAATTCTAACTTAAGCTCATTCTCCCCCTTTGTCATACATCAAAAAAATGACAAAAACACACTTGCACCAACAATGAAAAATTTTTTAAAAAAATTCTTTTCTTTTCGAAAGTACTTAGTATAATATTTTTTGAAAGCATATCATTTTTGATAAAACAATTTCTGTAACTCTTTCCTTTT
Source organism: Boesenbergia rotunda (assembly GCA_024364735.1). NCBI lineage: Eukaryota > Viridiplantae > Streptophyta > Magnoliopsida > Zingiberales > Zingiberaceae > Boesenbergia > Boesenbergia rotunda. The sequence continues at coordinate 12,862 of JAGFNQ010005980.1, forward strand.
GTTTTTTGTTTTTTTTAAAAAAACTAAGTACTAGTTAAAAAACTAAGCGCTAAAATTGCACCACAATAAATTGTACTTTGAAAAGTACTGTGCATTTTGGAAAAATATTTTGAACTTAGAAAATTTTTGCACATAAAAAAATATTGCCTAAGAAAAACTTTTCATTCAGAAAATATTTCAAAAAAATGCACTCATAAAAGATTTTCACAAAAAAAATTATGCAGTTTAGAAAACATTTTCATTTAGAGAAATATAGAGCATTTAGAAGAATACTTTGAAAAATATTGTGCAAAAACTTGTTCATTGAATGATATTTTACACATAGTACTTTGAAAAATATTGGAAAAAATTGTTCTTTGAAAAGATTGCACTTAACAAATATTAGTAATTTTGAAAAATATTAGTACTTTGAAAATTATTTGTACTTTTGAAAACACAATATTTTACTTGACTTTGTTTCTTTTTCAGTTTGACACAATCCTAGGAAACCTTGTTAACTACAAGGACATTTCCCTAAGTGTTCTGAAAATTCTTCTAACTCAAGTAAATATTATTTTCAAAAGTGATTTCAAAAAAAATAAGTTTTTGAAAGTGATAATATAATAAAAAAAATGATTTAAAATGATAGTATTTTGAAAGGGAAAATGCTTATGTTTTCAAAAGGATTTTGAAAATACAGTGTATAAAAATATATTATTTTGAAATGTTCAATAATTCTTTTAATTTGACCTCCACCAAAACTTGACACAGTCCTTGGAAGCTTGTTGACTACAAGCAATCTTCCTCTGAGTTTTTAGGGTTTACTTCAGATTAAAGGAATTATCTAGTAATTTCAAAAAATAATTGTCAGAAATAATTTCTTTTGATTTAGACTCCCCCTAAATTTGACCCATCCTAGGAGTCCTTGTAGATCATGATGTAGACTTCCTCTATGTCTTTAGGGTTTATCAAAATGAAAAGGGAAATAAGCACAATTCTTAAAATGCATTTCGAAATATTAACATTTCGAAGGATAAAAGTGAGTATTTGAAAGACATATTTTGAAATGATAGTAATTTGTAAAGCATAGTTTTCTAAAAACATTTTGAAATGATAGTAATTTTTAAAGCACAGTTTTTGAAAGATCCAAAAAAAATCACTTTTAAAAACACTCCCCCTGCATCTGACACCGTCTGACTCTATCTAAGTGCCTTAAGGGACTTTAGTGTTGAATTAAAAGGCTTGTGTCTAATTGTGTAGGTCAAACAAATTTTTGAAAAAGATATAATTTTGAAAATGTTTAATATATAAGCACTCAGACAAGCATAAAATCCATAAAAAAATTATTATGTTAAAAAATTATTTTAAATATAGATTTTTATGAAAATATCCTAAAAATTTTAGAAAACATTCTTGAAAAGTATTTTTCAATTTATTAGTCCTTAACATCTCACTCATTCTAAATGTCTTAGTATAAAAAAACATGGTTGTCTTATGAGTGTATTGTGAGATGCTTGAATAATTTTCTTTGAATTAATATTAAATTTAAGATTTAATTAAAACTTGTGTTAGATTCAAATTTATCAAATAGTAAATTGAATTTGAGTTTCGATAATTGGCTTCCAAGTCTTGGCGAGGCACAGAGGCCTTCTTTGGCCATAGCCTTATTGGAGCAACAACCCTTTCCTTGACAAAGCCTTTTACTGAAAGTTCATTTTCAAATTACTTCTTGAAAAATTTTGGTCTAACTAACTTAGGTTTTGGATCGGTAGCTTCGGCTAGTTCCACCAGACTAAACAGATCAAGTAGGGTACGCCTTACCTTACTGGACCTTATTAGAAGAGCTTCCATAATGTACTATCATCTCACCACCTAATACTATGTTGTTCAAGTTTCAAGTAAGTCTTTTTCCTATCTAACCATTCTAAATCATGCATAAAATTAAACATAAATGACATGATAGATATATAAAAAAAATAGCAAATGCATGAGCATGACATTTATGCATGATTCAATCAAGTCAAGGCATTTTAATTAAGATTCTAATAATGTATCAAATTCCCAATTTGATACATATCGTGTGAACCCGCGAATATGTCAACCCACTTTGACATAGTTAATTTTATTAAATTGATTGTTGCAGTGGGGTAAGATTTTTATTTAATTTGAGTTTAAGTTATTATGAATTATTAAGACTTCATTAGAGAATTAATTTGATTTAGATTTAACGTTGAGGTTAATTAAGGTTTAATTTGAGTTAAGTTAATTAAAAATTAATTAAGAATTAATTGGATTTAAATTAACTAAGGATTTAATTAAGGTTAAAATAATTAAGATTTAATTAAGGTTAAAATAATTAAGATTTAATTAAGGTTTATTTTGGATTAAATTAATTGAAGTTTAATTAGGATTAACTTAATTTAAGTTTAATTAGCATTAAATTAGGATTAAATTAATTGAAGTTTAGTCAAGATTAAATTAATTAATGTTTAAATTAATTGAAGTTTAATTAGAATTATATTAATTAATGATTAAATTAATTGAAGTTTAAATAGGATTAAATTAATTAATGTTTAAATTGATTGAAATTTAATTAGGATTAAATTAATTAGGATTTAATTAATTTATATTTAATTAGAATTAAATTAATTAATGTTTAATTTAAGTTGCTAAAAATTAATTAGGATTAATTGAAGTTAAAATAATTAAGGATTAAGGTAAAAATTAATTAAGATTTAATTATAGTTGAAATAATTAAGGATTAAATTAAGGTAAAAATTAATTAAGATTTAATTACGGTTGTTAAAATTTACTTTGATTTAAGTTTCAAAATTTCTGGGTTAATTAATAGTTGTGAGTTTAATTGCATCATTTTCATTATTTCAAAAATGTCTGACTTATCTACTATTTCTTCTTCATTTAATTTTTCAAGATTTTCTAACACTTCTACTTTGTTTGAATTTTTGTAGATTTTATTAAATGCAGCCTTGATTCTAAAAAATTCATCTTCCTGCTCATCCTCATCATCAAAATTATTTCCTTCTATATCTTCATAGTAAGTGGAGTAGTTTTAAGAGCTATTAATTAATGTTTTATAATTATCTTCAAGATTATCCAAGAAATTAATAATTAAATCATCATCTAAAACCAGTATCCTCAGAAATATCTTTGATATCCTTCAAAATATCTTGAATATCCTCAAATTCATTTATAATGTTTTCAGAATTATTTTCAAGATTATCAGAATTATCCTTAATATTTTCAGAATTATTTTTAGGATTATTCTCAATATTTTCAGGATTATTTACAGAATTATCCTTAATATTTTTAGGATTATTTTTAGAAAAATTATTAGAATTAATTCTAAAAATCATTGCATTGATTTTAAAAATTAATGAGTTGATATCTGATATTTTAATATTATCAACATTTGGTAACATGTTATGCAAAATGTTAATTTGACTATGCAATAATTCTAATTTTTCAGAAAACTTATCTAAGTTATTATCATAAGACAGTTAAGACAGTGCAAGAATTTGAAAATCTTTACGAACATAAACTTTTCGTACCTTTGACGGATATTGATTCTTGTAGTGCCCGTGCTTTCGACATTTGAAACACTTTATATGACTCTTGTCCCTCCCGACTTCGGGCGTTAGTACCTCCTTTGCTGCCGGTGGTGAAGATCGAGTCTTACGAGTAGGACACTAATTTTTATAGTGTCCTCTCTCCCTCCACTTGAAATATGTAATATGAAATTTGAAATTGACCATAATTTAGAAAAATACCTGATTCACCGATGGGCATCCCCTTAACTCCTGGAGCCTTAACTCCGTCGGCTATTAGTCCGGTGAAGAGCTACCAGGCTCTGATACCACTTGTGGGGACCGGTGTCATCGATGGGGGGGTGAATATCGACTTGTAAAAATTTCTTCGGAAAGTGTGTCGTAAACTTTTGATCGTTCGTTCTATTTGTTGGATCGAGAGAATACGATAGAGGAGGGGGTGAATATCGTAAAACCGTTTCGGTTTAGAAAAGAGAATGCGTAGCGGAAAGTTAAGACAAAAACACACGGAACACAATTATTTTTACTTGGTTCGGAGTTGCGGTCGGCTCCTACTCCAAGGCCCACAGTCCTTGACCATTTACTGCGGGTAATTCTATAATGCGCAAAGTTTTACAGAGAATTGTACAGTAGTATTACAGTAAAAAGGAATAATTTAACTCTTCGTTACCGACGCCCGGTGTGGATCGTACTTCGGTGAGTAGGGTCGTCGTCGACGCTAGAACCTCAAGATCAGAAGATTCTGGAGCAGAGTGCTTGAGCGTAGAGCATTGTGGCATTAGAAAAGTGTGTTCTGAAGCCTTGGGGGTCGAACCCCTTTTATAGTGCACCTGGGGGCACCCAGGACATTGGGGGCGCCCTCCACATGCCTCTTGATCCTCAAACCCCTATCCGGAACTCAGTCAACCCTTATCCCTCCAGGATCGGGCTTGGAGTTAGACGGGGGCACCCTGCTTGGCTTGGTCAACAGGCTTCTCGGCTGACTTGAATTTGATCGCTTCGTTGGCATGGACCCAGGGCGCCCGAGGCATCCAGGGCGCCCGGGACCATGAGGGCGCTTGGCCCAGTGAACCTCCGAAGCACTTCTTGCTCAACTACTCGTTTGGCTTTGACCATGGGTGCCTGCCTGGGACCTCCCGGGTGCCCAGCCCAGCTGCTGCCCCTCTCCTTTGGGGTGTTCTAAGCTGTAGAAACTCTTTCCTTCTGTCCTGCATCCAGGGTTAGTACCAAACATAATAAAGCCTTAGCTGTGTTGGATCTGACTTTGGGCCTCCCATATGGAACCCTAGGTCGAATCGACGCCTACTGTTCCCTCGACAGGGAACGCGTCCTCACCTACTCCTCTTAGGAGAGTTTACCTGTAGCCAACCATCTCCTCCGGTTGGACTTTTGCCCAGCAGTCCTTCACCAGGTGCCTAGCAGCCCTTCGCCAGGTTTCGGTACCAAGCAGTCCTTCGCTAGGTGTCTAGCAGTCCTTCTCCAGGTCATAGATTCCCAGTAGGCCTTCGCCTGGTGCCTAGCAGTCCTTCGCTAGGTCTTAGACTCCTGGCAGCCCTTTTCCAGGTTCCCAGCAGCCCTTCACCAGGTCATAGACTCCTAGCAGCCCTTCGCCAGGTGCCCAGCAGCCCTTCGCCAGGTCTTAGACTCCTGGCAACCCTTCACCAGGTGCCCAGCAGCCCTTCGCCAGGACTTCTTTCTGCACACTTAATGAACACAAATAATACTTAACTTTTGAACACATTGCCAATATCAAAACCCAGGTTCGACTTAGGTGCTGCTTGCACCAACAATCTCCACCTTTTTTATTTATGGCAACCCGGTTCAAAAAGTTAAGTTTAAACTAGGTAAAAATTCCAATTGCATTTTCTCCCCCTGGAAGAAATCTCTCCCTAGATTTTTCAAGGGTTCGCGGGGTTTGAAATAGTTTCTAAGTCTAAAAAGGGAATTAATTTCTCAATACTTAGAACGTTTTTAAATGAAAGTTAGAGAACATTTTCCAAAAAAAATTTTAAGTTAGGCACTTGGAAAATTTGTACTTTCTAAGTCTAAAAAGGGAATTAATTTCTCAATACTTAGAACATTTTTAAAAGAAATGTATGTTAGAGAACATTTTCCAAAAAAATTTTTAAGTTAGGCACTTGGAAAATTTGTACTTAGAAAATTTACACTTAGAAGATTTTTAGTTTTCGTACTTTAGAAAACTCTTCTAAACTTCTTCTGTGGTTTTTAATACTTAGAAAAACGAATCTCTTTAGTACTTTAGAAAGTTTTCAAAAAAATTTTGAAATGAACCTTAGAAAATTTTCTATTAGTGAAATTTAAAACTAGCTTAAGCAATTTTGAAAATTGACTTAAGTCAAGTAATTTGAAATCGTTTTGAAAACAGTTTAGTAATAGTTTTGAAAACAGCTAGATCAAGTACTTAGAAACAGTTTTGAAAACATCTAGGTCAAGTACTTGGAAACAATTTTGAAAACAGCTTAAGTGATTTTACTTTTTGAAAAAAGGATAAACAAAGTTTTGAAAATTTTGAATTTGAAAAAATTTTTAAACCTTCTCTCCTTTCCACTCTCTCCCCCTTTGCCATATATCAAAAAAAAATTATAGCAAAAGAATATAGCAAAAGAAGTAAGCAAAACAATATAGCAAAAGAAGTAAGGTGCTGTACTGTACCGATTCAAGGTATAAACTGAACCAAATCAATTTGAATTATCTCTTTGGGTCCTGTGTAACCCAATTAGCTACTTACTAACTATTATAAACAGTAGCTTTCGCTAGAGTTAGTCAAGTTAAGTGTTCTATTCATGTTAGATTATCTAAACTTGACACTTAACTTGATTACTATTTAATTTTGTATTTAGTGCCCCAATTACTGCAGATGCACTTACTTAAAACATCTTGAAAAAAGGCAAAGACCTAAGCATCTCAACCCATTCTAGGTTATCAATCAAAAGTACCATAAGGTGCTTGTGAGATGCTGACTTCTAGATCTATAGGTGCATGCAGTTCTAGGGTTAGGGCCTAAGCTAAGTCCATTTGCGAAAAAGCCCTGGTTTTGAAGGGGTAATTTTTCTTAAGAAAAACTAATTCGAAAAATGACTTTACAAATTAAGTAGAAACTGATTTTAAAATCAAGTAATAAAATAGTTTTAAGAAAAATTGAAGTAGAGCAAGCCTATTCTACCAAGCATAGTCCTAAACTGCGTAACTGATAAAGGACAGATAATCAAGTAAGCATCAAGCAACTAGATATGATTAGTGTATAGAAGTCAACTGGTCAAAGCAAGGACCAGCACCGTCAAACACGAGTCAAACATAGTACAATAAGTCAACTTGGGTCTAAGAGGAGGGGCCCGGAGGAAAGAATGGACCGGGCTGCCAGGAGTGGAACAGTGACATCATCTCATTATACCGCGCGTCGTTGGTCTCTGAATCGTCCCTGAGGGCGTTCATATACTCCATGTGTCGGGCCTGATTTGCCTCCATTTCTTTCGCAGGATTTGCCTCCATTTCTTCCTGGAGGCTGTGGATCTCAGTCTCAAGCAGTGTCAGTCTCTCGCCAAATGTCAGAGGTGTGGGCTCGTCTATGTGCTCCCGTGCTTCAGCCGCGTGATCAGCTACGTCGACTTCTACCTCCTCGTCGGAGTCGATCTGGACTCCGGCTCTCTGACGTCTCCAAGATAATCCCCCGGTACCCGAGACCTCTATGCCTGCTAGGGAAAAGTTTCTATATCCTATTTCATCAAACTTGGTCATCACGATCATCTCTCCTACGGTAATGTTGCGACCGTGATGATGGAGAATAGAGGTGATGATGTGGCAGTAGGGGGTGTGTACCCGACCCTGAGTGGTAACACTGGACGCATGTAAGATGGTGTGGAATATGTGAAGTCCAATGTCTATGTCTAGGTGGTGGATTAATGCGTACAGTAGAAAGGTGTGGAATGGTCGCATGGTCACGACGTCTCTAGTGGACAAAGGTAGAATGCAACAGATTAGGACTCTATAAAGTACGTAGTCATGGACTTGGAGATCTACGGACTGAAACCGTCTATCGGCCGGGTTCCGAGCGTCTCTATAGAAGTAGGAATAAAGAGTGTCAAGGTCAATGTGGGAGTAGGGGGCATCGAAGGGAGGATCTCTAGGGGGATTGCAGCAAAAAGTGGACTGAGAAGGTCGTAGTCCAAGAAATCTGTTCAGCAAGGAGGGTGTGATTGTTAAAGGCATCCCTTGTACTGTGATGACAAAGTTAAGGGTATCTTGTCTAACTATATTGTTGTAGAATTCTGCACATAGGGTTGTGTTGATAGGATGAGTGCAGAAAACAAGGTTGTCTAGTTGGTAAAAGTTGATAACATTCATGGCCAATGGACAGGATTGAGTGAAGAATAGTCGATTTAGAAAACTCGTCTTAATAGGTTTATAAGTTGTTCAAGCAAATTTGTTACAAAGTTCCAAGGTCGGAAACCTAGGATCGGGGCTAGGTTGGGTCCCGGGGTTTGGTTGACTTGCACGATGTTTTCTAAGATAAAAAAAACATGCGTTTTAAAAAAAATAATTTTAAATGCAAAAAAAAATCATACAGAGTAGCCATTCGGGGAGGCATGGTTGAAGGCACGAGAAGGTCGCTTGGTCGTCTTGGAAGGACAAGAGTTAGAGAGGAGAAGTGTTTTTTGGTGTGGCAAGTGAATGTGGTCTTGGGGGCCTTTTATAGGGTTCAGATGAAGGGTCTGAGGCATCCTGATGGTTGAGGGCGCCCCGGTCAGGAGTTAGGCTGCTTGGCAGCTTTTGACTTGGTCTTGGGGGCGCCCATAAGGGCCTGGGCACCCCGGTCAGGGAGAGCTGGCAAAATGCCAACTTTAGATGGTCCTGGGGTGCCCGTAAGGGCCTGGGTGCCCTTGTCAGGAAGAGATGGCAGCTTTCCTGCCTTGTTGAGAAGAGAAAAGCCAAAGGGGGGCGCCCGGGCTTTGGCAGCTCTTGCTGTTTTGTTGACCGAATTTGACTGTTTGATCAAGGTTTGACTATTTTTGACCAGTTCCAACCAGGTTTGACTCTTTTGACTAGTATTGACTATTTGACCAGTATTGACTATCTTGACTAGTATTGACTATTTTGACTAGTATTGACTAATTTGACTGAATTAACCAGGCAACAGTCAACTCAGTTCTAAATTACAAGTTTTAATGTCTGTACTTGACAAAAGTACATGAATCAGATGAATTCTAGTTAAGTTATATCTAGCCATCTCACCCAGTCTAGAGTTGTCAATCACGTTAGCCTTATGGGTTTTTGTGAGACAGGTTTTCGTAGAAATAAGAAGTTATTTTGGAAAATCATGATTAATTTTGAAAAAGTTAAATTAATTTTGAAAAATCATCTTAATAAATTTTAACTTTATATTGGAAAAAGTGGTTGAGTCTATGATCAATTGAAATTTGTGTTAGATTTGAATAAGACAAGAAGTAACTTGAATTTGAATTTCAAAAATTGGCTTCCAGGTCTTGGCGAGGCACTAGGCCTTCTTTGGCCGTAGCCTTATTGGATCATCAACCCTTTCCTTGACAAAGCCTTTTAATGAAATTTCATTTTCAAAATTACTTTTTGAAAAATTCTGGTCTAACTGGTTTGAATCATGGATCGGTAGCTTCAGCTAGTTTCACTAGTCTAAAAAGACTAAGTAGTGTATACTTGACCTTATTAGAAGAGGCTTCCCTAATGTACTATCATCTCACCGCCACACAATACTAGGTTGTTCAAATTTCAGTTAATTGGTTCAGTCCTTACTCTAACCAGTCCTAAGTCTAAGCATGATAAATTGCAGAAAATAAATAAACAAGCAATCATGTAATTTTACAGAAAAAGAATTTATTTAACTATAAAAATTATTTTTAAATTGACTCCCCCTGGACTAAAGCCACGATAATGGTTCGACAAGATGTGAATCTTGTCCTTGGGGATCCAATATTGATTTTCCCTAGTTTGGTTGTTCAGGCATAGTTTGGGTACCCATGCCTGAATTTTAGGTCTAGACTGATTCAGTACAGCATAGTATGATCTTTTTCTAGCCTTGGTTCTATAGCCTAACCCGGATCGATTTAGAACCGACTTCTATTTTCCATGGATCATGTTAAGACTCATAGAACCAGAAGTGAATCGTTCTAAGGCTGCTCTAAGGTCCTTGACTTGAGTTTTCATTGAGGAGTTCTCTTTCTCAAGTTTTTCAACTTGAGTAGAGGTTCCTTCTTGAACCTTCTCAGTTAAGGATCTAGAGTCAGCTCCCTCTTTCAGGAGTTTTACTTCCTGTCGGAGAGATTCGACTCGGATTTTGGCTTTCGCCAAGTCTCGAGAAAGATAGGCAATTAATTCGGTTAATTAATTTCTAGAAAACCCACTTACAGTGATTTCGCCATCCTCTAAAAACGTGAGCTTTCCGTCTTCCGGCTCCGATTCTGATTCGATTTCAATTTCTTCCGAGGCCGTCAGAGCGAGCAGGTTTGATTGTGGGGCATCTTCTTCTTCTTCGGATGAAGATTCGTCCCGCGTTGCCTGAAGAGCCTTCTTCATTCTTGCTTTCTTCATTTCCTTCAGATTGGGGCATTCCATCTTGTAGTGACCCTTCTTTTTGCATTCGTAACAGGTCACATTTGATTTGGACTTTTCATTTGATGGATCAGCTGGTTCTTCCTTTCTTCGGCTGGCTTTCCTTCTCTTGGTCTGGTTTTTTAGTTCCTTGTAGTAATCCCGGGCTAGCCGAACTAGCTTAGGTCGATTTCCTTCGCTGTCTTCTGAGTCTGAGTCTGAGTCTGAATCAGACTCGTGTGCAGGTTGAGGCTTTTTCTTGGTCATTTTTCCATTTTTACCTCCAACAAAAGCGATGCCTTTCTCGGCTAGGGTGTAGTTAGTCAGCTCATGCAATTCTAGTTCAGAAAACAACTCATCTAATTTAATTTTAGATAAATCCCTTGTAACTTTGTACGCATCTACCATAGATGCCCACAAAGTGTTTCTCGGGAAAGCGTTAAGAGCATACCTGATCAGGTCACGATTTTCTACCTTGTGACCAATTGTGTGTAGACCGTTCATTAGCTCTTGATTTCCGGCGTGGAGCTGAGCTGCAGATTCACTGTCATTCATCTTGATTGTATACAGCTTGTTCAGTAATAGGTCCCTCTTGCTGATTCGGGTGTCGGAGGTTCCTTCGTGCAACTCAATTAGCTTACCCCAGAGTTCCTTTGCACTGTTGAATGGACCCACCCGGTTCAACTCTTCTTTGGTTAGGCCGCATTGGAGTGTTTGGGTTGCTTTAGCATCAGCTTCAATTTTTCTTTTTACGGCGGTATCCCATTCGATGTAGGATTGTGGCACTCCGTCAGCATTTTTAGGGATTTCCAGACCAGACTGGATTATTATCCACATGTCCACCTGAGTTTTCAAGTGGACTTCCATTCGACTCTTCCAGTAGGAGAAATCCTCCCCACTGAAGAGTGGCGGTCTGGCGGTACTGAAGCCCTCTTGCATGGCCATTTAGGTGTTAGTTTGAAATAAAGATAACGAGAAAAAAAATGTCCCAAGACTTGGTCTTGGATTAGCAGTGCGGGAAGAAGATAATAAAAAAATATTTATCGAGTGGTGTTGCACCAACCTCGATTAACGATAAAAGTTCAAAAAATAAAATAAAAAAAGATTCGAAGAAAAATCCGAAAACTCTCAAATTGGTGGTTACACCAAATTTGATCTTCTCCGCTCTGCTACCACTTGTTGGATCGAGAGAATACGTTAGAGGGCGGGGGAGGGGGTGAATATCGTAAAACCGTTTCGGATTAGGAAAGAGAATGCATAGCGGAAAGTTAAGACAAAAACACACGGAACACAATTATTTTTACTTGGTTCGGAGTCACGGTCGACTCCTACTCCAAGGCCCACGGTCCTTAACCGTTTACTGCGGGCAATTCTATAATACACAAAGTTTTACAGAGAATTATACAGTAGTATTGCAGTAAAAAGGAATAATTTAACTCTTCGTTACCGACGCTCGGTGTGGATCGTACTTCGTTGCGTAGGGTCATCGTCGACGCTAGAACCTCGAGATCAGAAGTTTCTGAAGCAGAGCGCTTGAGCGAAGAGCGTTGCGGCGTTAGAAAAGTGTGTTCTGAAGACTTGGGGGTCGAACCCCTTTTATAGTGCACCTGGGGGTACCCTGGACGTTGGGGGAGCCCTCCACGTGCCTCTTGATCCGCAAACCCTTATTCGGAACTCGTTCAACCCTTATCCCTCCAGGATCGGGCTCGGAGTTAGACGGGGGCGCCCGGGACACAGGGGGCGCCCTGCTTGACTTGTTCAACAGGCTTCTCGGCTGACTTGAATTTGATCACTTCGTTGGTTTGGACCCAGGGCGTCCGAGGCATCCAGGGCGCCCGGGACCATGAGGGCGCACGGGATCTTTAGGTCGCCTGGCCCAGTGAACTTCCGAAGCACTTCTTGCTCAACTGCTAGTTTGGCTTTGACAATGGGCACTCGGGACCTCCCGGGCGCCCAGCCCAGCTGCTGCCCCTCTCCTTTGAGGCGTTCTGAGCTGCAGAAACTCGTTCCTGCATCCAGGGTGAAGGATCGTTTCTAGCGTGCAGAGGGGGGGGGGGGAGTGAATGCACATTTTCGATTCTTTGATCTCTACAGAATTGTTAGCGCAGCGGAAATAATTTGCAAAGGAAATCAAAACAATGTTAACAAACCTATTTTTACTTGGTATCCACCCCGGTCGGGTGACTAATCCAAGAATCCTTCGGTGAATCAACCCCCGGATAACTTCCGACTAGATCTGTCACTCCTTGTGGGTGGAGAAACATTGTCATAACACTTTGGAAGCCCTCTGATCATAATAGACTACTAACTTACTTTTCCCAAGCAAGTTTCGTCAAAAGAGATAGTAGGAAACGAGCCCCTTTAAATAGGGCTCGAATATGAAAACAGCCGCTACTAGTCGACTGCCCCTGGGGCAGTCGACTAGTACCACTCAGATTCGACCGTTACAGTACAACATTCGAATCTTCCAGCTGTTCCAGTCAACACCAGTCGACTGCCCCTGGGCCAGTCGACTGGTACACACCTAAGCCTAAGGTTTTACTCCCGAGTACAAATCTCTCCGCACTCAAACCCACCCGGCTTAGCCCCTGAGTACACACACATATACTCAGACCCTTATAACTCAGTTAACTCTTCACCAGCAGTCTTGACTATTGCCTTCACGCCCTCTTCATCTTTGGCCCTCGTCCCTCGGATGCACACGCAAGCCTCCAGCTTGCCTCCATGCCACCCTTCACGTACGCCTCGAAGTCTGCTCCCTTGGCTCATCATCTCTGCTATCAAACGGTCCCTTGGATGTGCACGCAAACCTTCATCTTGCCTCCATGCAATCCTTCACCTGAAGACATCAACCATGTCCACGTGTACCTATACACCTGCACACTCATGTACCCATATGAGAACAGCACAAACCCTAACATAACCATATTGCTCACTCATCAAAATATCATGATCCTCCAGATCATCTCAGGGTCGATTGCCCCAACAATCTCCCCCTTTTTGATGTGTGGCAATATGTTAAGTTAGGTAAACATATAGCAATAATAATAGCAGAAGCAATTGAAATTCAAACATATCAACAAAGAGACTACCTCCCCCTTTACCTATGCTTTCTCCCAAATTTCAATCCTTATTGCTAATCCCATGTTAAGTTTTCCCAACCTAACTCTAAAATCACATAGCCAACCTAAGTTAAATTTCAACCCAAACCTAACTTAATACTCAAGTTCTCCCCCTTTGACACCATCAAAAGATTGCCCCAAGCAACCCAACCCTTGATGCCAAATAGAATTTGACCCTATTTCTGAAAAACCCTTCAGAAATCACAAAGAAACATTCTGCCCACACTACGAGTCGACTGCCCCCAGGGCAGTCGATTGATACGACAGGTTTCAGAATTTCAACCGAAATTCAGAAACGAATAAAAAATTCTAGAAAATTTAGAAAAATGTGAAACTTTGCAAGCACGATTGTTAAAGTATTCCCAACTCGAGAAAAATTTGGTTCATGAAAAACATCGACCGTGCTTGACTTTTGGTACATCCTAGAGTACTAATCATGGTATCCTATACTTGTCATTCTCTAGCAGCTCCATTTGACATTCAAAATGATTCCCAAACTCCATTCTTTCAATTAGATATTCTCATTTTGACAATAACTCCCCCTCTTTAACTTTTGAGTCCAAATGATCATCCCTTCTATATAAGAAATCATTATTTAACTTTCACCCAAATTATATTAGATAAGATAATAGTATACAAATTTCACATTATATCATAAATACCTATCTTTAATGATCATAAAAGAAACCAAGATATTTTAGCAATAGATTAGAACTTAAAACATAACATTATCAAAATAAGACTCAATCTCAATATAATAGCATAAAGAATGTGTAGAATACATGGAGTCATAAACTAAGTCAATAAACATCACAACAGTACCATGGGCCAACAGGCCGGAAGTCATCCAAATAAATACACCCATCAGAATATAAAGCGTTTGAGAGGTATAATAACACATCAGAACAGAACACTCTCAACACTAGAACGCTGCATCCACCGGTCAGAAGTACATGTGGTCGTCACCATCTGGAGGAGGAGGAGGAGGAGGAGGAGCAGGAGGACCCTGATATGCTACATCCCACCGCTGCAGCATCTCGTACATGTTCTCCTGCCTGGTCATGAAATCCTGACAGAACTCTGTGAGGCCTTGTACCTCCCTCTGAGTCGCTGCCTGGCCCTACTGGAGACTCTGAACACCCCCCTAGATGGTGTGAACATCCTCACGAAGCCCATGAACATCTGCCTGGAGCTGAGTAAACTCTGCTCATGTGACCAGCTTGGTGGGCTCCTCATCTGCATCAGCGGCCTCCGGGCGCTCCCTCCAAGCAAATGCCCCCTGTCTACACTCAATTCCTGCTAAGGACAATTGGCGAGTGCCAATTTGGTCATAGTCCTTGGATAGGCGCTTGACCTGACCACTGGTGACACGAATGCCAAATCGTAGCTGGAAGAACTCAGTCAACATATGGCAGAAAGCCATATAGATTTTCCCATTTACACTATGGGAAAAGTGACAAATGGAGGCAAAAACATGCAACGACACATCTATGTCCAACCGTCTCTCAAGAGCATACATCATCACTAAGTGAGGCAATCTAATCCTTGCTCTCCCCTTAGTGACAATGGGTAGAATACACTCTACAACAATCTTATACAACACATGGCTAAATGGACTCATGGTCTTTGCATCAAAGTACGCTCAGATTCATGTCTATGTCTTCTAAAATAGTGCAGATGAATCTGATCAACGGTGATGTTTTGAAACTCAAGCGGCTCAATGACATTTGGAAAATAGGTGTTAACATTGTTTGACGCCCGACAGTCTAAGAAACTGGCTAGAATCATGGGTGTGAAGGGAACGGTAACGCCCGCCACTCTTGATTCATAAATATTATTTTCTGAATCAACTCAAGTCAAATTTGCATAGAACTCCTTGCATAGGTCAATGTTAATGTCATGCTGGCAGTATACCAATTGTTCTATGCCAAAGTGAGTCACCATCTAAATAATCTATGGCGCTTTATCTTCGAAATAGGTTTTGTTAAGATACTGACAAGACAATAGAACAAACTCATTCTCCTCGAACCTCTTTTAACACTCTAAGCTCCTAAACATTGACTCCTCTAGAGCTTGTGGACCTGGTCGGGATGAACCTTCACCTCTAGACCTCTTAGACACAACCCTAATATACCAAACACATGCATGCATACCAAGATAACCCCACAAAAGAGAAAATACCAAATAAAACATACACAAAACATCATATTAGTATCAATACAAAGTCTAAATGGAGAACTGAACCTTAAATCATCATACCTCTTGGCTAAACTTTTCATGTTTTTGGTTTTAAGAGAATGGCTTGAGAAGAAAGGTTTTCCACCAACCCTAGAGGTAGATCGAAGTTAGAGGGGACCATAGGGACTAATTTTAGGACTTGAAAAAGGCCTAAGATCGAAGAGGGAGCTCGAGTGAGACGATGATCGTCGGGAAATTGCCAAAACCCTAGAGTTTGGCTTTCTCCCGGCGCACCCTTTCCTTTTATAAAACCCGCGAACCAGTCGACTGCCCCTGGGACAGTCGACTGGGCCACAATGTAATTACATTCTATGGGTTTTCGTAGTCGACTGCCCTCCAGGCGGTCGACTGGTCTAGAGTGTAATTTCATTCTGTGGGTTTTGCCAGTCGACTGGCCTCCAGCCAGTCGACTGGTAACTGATGTTCTGAATTTCAGATTTTCAGTCCGAACTTCAGAAATGCCTAACTAATTCCATAAATTCTCAAAAATTATCAAATTCATGGATGGATTTGTGCATCCTAGGTCTATTTGGGAAAAATATAATTTAAAAAAAAATTATCCCGAATTCCAAGATTGGTACAAACTTCAAGTTTCTTTAAAATGTATCATGAAATCATTCCCAAAAGTTCTAATTTTGACCTTACCTTGATGCTTCCTCCCATACTCATTCATAATCCATTCATTGTATCAGGTTATATGACATTTAGGCATTAAAATCGATTTGCCTTAATTAAAATCCCAATTTCATCTTTTTTTTTATAATCCTCCCTTTAGTGTGCAAATTCTCTAAGATTAAGATTATCCTTAGCCTTGTAAACCTCTTGGCACACCCTATGGTCCTTTTCAATTTCCTAGAAGGAAACCACCTGAGATCCACTGACCATGGAACCCATGTTGGCTTCTGGAGCTCTCCCTTGAGCTCCTAACCCTAGTTACCTTCTCAGGTAACTCTTCTACAAAGCAAGACCACACCGGTGCTCCTCCGGTTCTTCTTGACTTTTCACTATCACTCTCTTAATCCTATAGACCTTTTTCTTAGTCAATTCCTTTTCCCTTCCTTCAAATGGCTTTTCCTTGCTATTTTTGACTTTTTCTCTACTATAGTTATAGGACATCCTTGAATATGATATTTTATCAACATTAGCCCTCTTAGAATGATATTCTAAACCTGACCTACCATTCCTATGATTTTGGTCCTTTGATATCATGTTCAATCTCTCGGACCCTTGAATGACTCTACCAAGGTTTTGTTCTAACTTATCCAGTTTTGCTCTCAACATTTGATTTTCCTTTTCTAACTTCCTAACCTTAGGATCACTAGGTGTAATTTGATCATTTCTAGATCTACCTATTTTTCTAGGCATATTTCTCCCTTTCTTAGAGTGTATGCCTTGGTCCTTATTCCTAGAGTTCCTAGATTTTTCATGAAATCTAGAATTGTTGGTGTTTTGGCATACAAAATTGTTTCTATTTCTATCATGATATTTAAAACCGAAAATACGCATGGGCAAGCAATTGTTATTGATTCTATCATCTATACACGCATTTTGAGCTTTCATGAAATAATTTGAACCATAAGTAGAGTTAGAGGTTACCTCCCTTCCCCTTGAGGCTCCCCCTTGATTCGTGCTCCTCTTCCTTTCTTCTTTCTCCCATTTTCTAAGATGCTCCATCTTCTTGAGTTCTCCACTTCTTGGACATTTTGTATGATAATGCCCGAGCTCCCCGCATGTAAAACATCAAATTCTCCTTCTTTTGTTTTGTGCTTCATCATTCCTACAACCCATATTAGATTTAAATGGAATTGATCTGGGCTTAGAAGTTACCCCCTTTTTACCTAGTGAGCACTTGTCCTTGTAGTGCCCCCTTTTATTACAACCAAAGCATATGATATGCTCTTTTGATTTAGCTTTGGTGGAGGTGGAAGTCCTTTCTTGCTCTTGTATAATTGATGGTCTCTTCTCCCCCTCATCCTTTAAAGTAAGTATTTCTTCTTCCTCTCTTGATGAGGTGATTGGCTCCTCACTCGAGTTTTCAATCCTACTCGATGAACTTGATACTTCCCCTTCATTTTGATCTTCTTGGACCCTTGAGCTTGCTTCTTTGCATTTTTCAACCAATTGAGCTTGTGAAGGGTTCTTGTGAAGTTCTTCTAGTTTGCTCCATAACTCACACACACTTTTATATACTCCTACACAACTCAACACATTTTTAGGCAAAATATCAATCAAAATATTAATTACCTTTTCGTTTGCTCTTGTTGTTTATTTGTCCAATATCTAGGCCGAAGCCTCTTGCCGTGCTTGTATCTCGGAATTTCATAGGGGTCCTCAATGGTCATTCTACACTCCCAATCCATTCCTAGCTAATTTTCCATCATTGCCTTCCAATGGTCGAATTCTTCATGATTATATAATGGTGGTGTGTTGATGTCTTTCCCCAACTTATCTTCCATGTTCTCCTTCCTCTAGCACGTGCTCCCTCGACGGTTAGTCCGATCAAGAGTGAACCTCACTCTGATACCAACTGAAGGATCGTTTCTAGCGTGTAGGGGGGGTGAATGCACTTTCTCGTTTCTTTGATCTCTACAGAATTGTTAGCGCAACGGAAATAATATGCAATGGAAATCAAAACAATGCTAACAAACCTATTTTTACTTCGTATCCACCCCAATCGGGTGACTAATCCAAGAATCCTTCGGTGGATCTGTTGGGTCTGGGTGCATATTGACATGGATGCGGGTTCGTAATTTTAAAATTAATTACGTGCAGCAGAAGGTTTAGAATAAATAATTTCTCTAAATCATTTAACCATACATCTAAGCATGAAATTTTATCTTGTGTAGACATGATCATATATTTAAAATTTTTACAGAAACGTAAACTAATTTACATATTATCTCGCGTAACTCGAAGGAAGGGACGAGATCCAAACGTAAGCGTCCCTTGGAAGCTCCGCCTCTATTCGTGTCCACGCCGAGTATCTTTGGGATGACTTTGCAAAGCCACGAGTTTCGTGTTCTCGAGAACTACTAGATTCTCCAAGAACGCGACGAGAAAAACCAAGAGAGAAGTCGGAATACTAACCATAAAAGGATGGCCGGTTGGTGCTCCTTCTTGGGGCTGGTTAGCGCACGACAGGAAGGGGAGAAGAGAAGGAGAGAAAGAGAGGGAGAGAGCCTATGCCTTCATCTCTATAATTCACGCCCAAGCCTTGCCTTGGGTCCTTTATATAGTGGCCTCTCAACCATCAAGCCTCTCAAATATGGAATAACTTATTCCATCATGTCAAGTTTGATTTTATATCATGGTTAAAATCATATTTTAATTCATGATAAAAATCTTCTCTCCGATAGAATAAATTTCTTTATCATGGTAAATCAATCCATGATTGATTTTATAAAATAAACCAATCCATGGTTCATTTTAATTTCCATGAAAAATAAACCAAACCTTTGTTTATTATATAAAAATTTATATCATCCATAATTTTATAAAAAAAACCACACTTGGTTTATTTTATAAATTAAACAAAAAACTTGGTTCTCTCCCTTTGTTGTGGCCGGCCAAGCAAAGAGGATGGAGGCCCTCTTTGGCCGGCCCATCCAAGCCAAGTCCCAATGAATTAAACTTATTTAATTCATCTATTAAGTCTTCAAAAAGACTTAGCCATTTTACGCTTCCGATGCGTCTCTGAAAAATTCAGATTCGACTTATCGTTTGGCTCAACCAAACTTAATCTCTCTTGATTGGAAAATCTAATTTTCAACTCATTTTAAGTCCCTCGGATTACTCGTAGTGAGTGTGACTAAATAGACTTTCGATTTATGTTGGTCGTCTATAATTAATAAATTAATTATAGAACGATCATGAGTGGCACCTAGTAGTACATCATGATCCCCAATTAATCGAATGATCAACGGTTGACCTCAGAAACAATTCTGAAACCCTTCAACAGCTATAATGAATCGTGCCCCATTCCCTTCACCATCTTATTCCCACTTGGTTCAGGACATGGTCTATGTGTGTCAGTCCCCATTAGGCTGACTACGTCACACCTAGCCCAAGTTACGTTTTCTCGTCCTACGGATTCTAATTACTCTAATGTATTTAAGAGATTCATACTCTAAATATGTCATGCTCTGGCCAGAGGCTTCGAGTAACAATCCGACGATAGGCCTCGGGTATACATCTCCTCGCAAGGAGTGGTGAATCCTTTGTAGACTGTTCAAACATCTTCGGGCACTTCGGCTTATACCCAATCATTCTGGGTCCACACCTCCTTGGAGATGCTTGCTTAAGATGTCAAAGTATAAGTCTCCATGACCAAGATGACTTGAACACCGCAAGTCAAAGGAACATCGCACTTAAGCTGTAGTATGAACTTCACTGACATATCTATATGTAGACTATCATATGAAGTTTTACAGCCAGTCACTCCAATGAACTAGTTCCCTTAACTAGCATTCATGTTTATCTCCGGACATCTCAATGTCACCAGCCAGTGAGAATTAGCTGATTAGATAATAACCCATGCTAGTCTCAACAGAATTGATAGTGTCCGTATTTATCAATTCATCGATTAGGGACAATTTCAATACTTCACAATTGCACATGTAGAGATAATCACTAGTTGTGAATTCATCACAAATTCTCTCATGCTGTGAATTGTATTGCGGACATTCAGTAAATAACTTTAGGATCTCTATCAAATACACAAACATGTATACTCAAATACTGAATATTCATTTATTAAAATAAATGATTACAATCATAAGGCTATTGCCTTAGGACACTTCTCTCATATTACTAACAGGATCAACCCCCGGATAACCTCTGGCTAGATCTGTCGCTCCTTGTGGGTGGAGAAACCTCGCCACAACACTTCGGAAGCCCTCTGATCACAATAGACTACTAACTTACTTTTCCCAAGAAAGTTTCGTCAAAAGAGATAGTAGGAAACGAGCCCCTTTAAATAGGGCTCGAATATGAAAACAGCCGCTACCAGTCGACTGCCCCTGGGGCAGTCGACTGGTACCACTCTGATTCGACCGTTACAGTACAACGTTCGAATCTTCCAGCTGTTCCAGTCAACACCAGTCAACTGCCCTTGGGCCAGTCGACTGGTACACACCTAAGCCTAAGATTTTTACTTCCGAGTACAAATCTCTCCGCACTCAAACCCACCCGGCTTAGCCCCTGAGTACACACACCTATACTCAGACCCTTATAACTCAGTTGACTCTTCACCAGCAGTCTTGACTGTTGCCTTTATGCCCTCTTCATCTTTGGCCCTCGTCCCTCGGATGCACACGCAAGCCTCCAGCTTGCCTCCATTCCACCCTTCACGTACGCCTCAAAGTCTGCATCCCTCGGCTCATCATCTCTGCTGTCCATCGGTCCCTCGGATGCGCACGCAAACCTCCAGCTTGCCTCCATACCATCCATCACCTGAAGACATCAACCAAGTTCATGTGTACCTAGACACCTGCACACTCATGTACCCATATGAGAACAACACAAACCCTAACTTAACGATATTGCTCACTCATCAAAATATCATGATCCACCAGATCATCTCAGGGTCGATTGCCCCAATACAAGGTTAGTACCAAACAAAATAAACCAAGAATATTAGGTTTATACAACCTTAGCTGTCTTGGTTCTGACTTTGGGTCTCCCATATGGAACCCTAGGTCTAACTGACGCCTACTGTTTCCTCGACGGGGAACACGTCCTCACCTACTCCTCTCAAGAGAGTTTATCTTTTGCCAACCGTCTCCTCTGGTTGGACTTTTGCCCAACAGTCCTTCGCTAGGTGCCTAGCAACCCAGGTGCTAGGCAGTCCATCGCCAGGTGCCTAGCAGTCCATCGCCAGGTCTTAGATTCCTAGCAGTCCTTCGCCAGGTGCCTAGCAGCCCTTCGCCAGGTTTCGGTACCAAGCAGTCCTTCGCCAGGTGCCTAGCAGTCCTTCGCCAGGTCTTAGATTCTTAGTAGCCCTTCACCAGGTGCCTAGCAGTCCTTCGCCAGGTCTTAGACTCTTGGCAGCCCTTCACCAGGTGCCCAGCATCCCTTCGCCAGGTCTTAGACTCGTAGCAGCCCTTCGCCAGGTGCCCAGCAGCCCTTCGCCAGGTCTTAGACTCCTGGCAGGCCTTCGCCAGGTGCCCAGCAACCCTTCGCCAGGACTTCTTTCTGCACACTTAATGAACACATTAGAACACAAATAATACTTAACTTTTGAACCGTTTGCTAATATCAAAACCCAGGTTCGACTTAGGTGCTGCCTGCACCAACACTATTCAGTGTTCGTAGCACAGCGGAAAAATAGACAGAACAAAAAAACAATCGACAGAGTGAACACGTGATTTTACTTGGTTCCCAACCCCTCAGGGTCAGTACGTCCAAGGCCTAAGCATGGGAAACACCCATCCACTAATGGTCTCCTTTCCGAACTTTCCGGAGGCAGAGAAACCCATCTTACAGTGTACAATTTACAATAAAAAATATTAAGGAAATTAAATGTAGAATGTAAATCAAACCAAACAAAGAATCAACGATCCCGGCCGAGATGGAACTTCGAAGTGCCGTTCACTTCCTCCTGGAGCCTCCTTGGTCACAGGGCTTCGTCTCTAGCACTTTTCTTACGCTTGAAATGCTTAGAATGATCTCGGAATTGGTGTCCTGAGTTGAGGGTCGAACCCCTTTATATAGCTTCTTAATGGGCGCCCTAGAGCCTCTGGGGCGCCTTAGTTGCAGTCAAAAATCCATCCAAATCGCGAGCATTGTGAAGCTGATAAAACCTATCTTATTGGGCGCCTGTGTTGAAGGGGGCACCTGATTCATTCAAGTGCCTGACTTAATGGGGGCATGACGGCCCCGAATCTACTAGATTAAATTGTCACGAAAGTTGGGACCATCAGATTTAAATGTGAATGAATGAAATGCTGGAAACCCTTTTACAATCAGAAGTATGAAAATGTAATATAGGGGCCACAGGTCGTATTTTTCTCAGGGCTAGTTAAGGTTTGTTTGATTCACGCTTGTATTTAGGTGTCGTTTGCGAATTTTGGGTTTCGAATGAAATATGGTTTTGGGTTCAGTTTAGAATGAAAGCCCAATGAAGAAAAAGGAAAACCAAATAAAAGCCATTCAATTAAGGGGCTAAACAAGGAGTTGGCACTAAAGAACTTATCTAATTATGAATGTAATCAACCAATGCAAATAGATAGACTTGGAAACCAATCTGAATTCGATTGTAAGGTGTACCGCAGATTAAATTAAACATGTAGAAATTATCCATCAAAACCGAAACATCCACTTGACCATAAATGCATCAATTTAACACACTTGGTATCAAAAGAGAAAATTGCTAGTCCAAAAGTTGATATCAAATGCAGGAATTTATTGCAACAACAGATGGGATGTGAAAATCAAACAAAATCACTGAATTCAAATTGCAAAGGAATTCGTATGGAGCTAAACTGATACAAAAGAAATGCAAAAGCATTCTTGATACACATGGGCAATGCTTATGTGCCAAAATTGCTACTTTTGTGCCAAGAGCTGAAATTAATGCTAAAGCTGTAACCTATCAATGCAGAATGGCTAATCGATTTAGAACCATTGCAGAAACAGGAAAGAAACATGCAGCAACTGATTGGAATTTGGCTGCAGAATTGAAGTAACTTGGCTGCAGAATTTCAGTGCAGTAGCTGCAGAATTTCAGGAAGTTGGCTGCAGAAATCAACTGAATTCATACATCACAAAGCAACTAAATCAAGTAGCAAGACCAATATTCATTGAGGATTAAGAAGGACTGATATCCACTTAACCCACAATTCAGAATCGAAAAACCAAACAATGCAGAAATGACAGTAATTGCAAGCATGAAACTGAATTGCAGTAATTGATATGGAATGTTCTGTAATTGGAACAAACTACATTGAAAACTTGGAAGGCAGTGTAAAATTCGTTGGGCACTAAATGCAAGAACCAAATCAGGTTTTATTATGCAGAACAGGTTCAGAAAAGTGGTACGCAGCAGGTTATCAGAACAGAATTGGGTTTTTTTTTGCAGAAATAAAATGGCACGCAAGAAATGGAATTGCAAAAACTACAATTAAGTGTTATTTTAACTAAACAAGCTATCGATCTAATGCTAGAGCAGAAGTTAACAACTAAGAAACTTAGAAACAACTCAGAAATAGGAAACCTGAGATAACTTCAGAAACTGAAAGGAGAATTCAGAATTAAACTTGGCACGCAAGAAAATAAACTAAAGCAAGCTAAAATTTAACTCAATCTATCACTAAACAAGCTGACTAACTACTTTACTTAAGGACATAAACCTAATTAAGCAGAAACAATTGCATTAAACCAAGTTAACCAATCTGAAATTCGAAAACAGTAACTAAACTACAGCAGTAATGGAAATTACAGCTAAACAAACGAAATTAACTAAGAAATATAAACTCAATCCCTTCTTCAGCTCAGGTACTCCTTGTTCGTCACGCAAGGGTGAGCCTCGAACCCGCAAACTCAGCAAATCAGTGGGAAATTGTCTCAGCTACTAAATTTGAGCTCAACTCTGTCCAAATCTGAATTCTCATTCGAATCCATCGATTCTACTGCGTCCAAGTGAGATTATGATTTGTGGATGATCGGAGCAATCTAGGGAACCCCTCCAGATGGCTCCGGTGGATGTAAATGGTCCGCAACTGAGATTGATGACTCCAAACAGCAGAGCCACGGAAACCTCTCAATAGCTCTGTTCTTGGGCAATAGCGAGCTGAAATCTTCACTGAGTTCTCTTCACCATGACCAAGCACTTGCTCTGAACCAGGAATCGAGTGGTCGCGCCTCGGATTGAAGATAAACTTGAAGCAAAACGATGAACAAACGAAGAAATGGAAGCTTGCGGCGATGACGCGACAATGGAGAAGGCTGCGGGATTTTTGATTAAATAGTTATCAACGGACGGCCCAGATTGATTGGAGGAGATCCAACGGCTGATCTTGCTCTGAATTGAGCCAAACTTTTATGATGATGATCTGGGGTCAGGATCTGCCTCGTGGTAGCTCGGATCCTCCAGATGTGCAACGGATGGTCCAGATCAACTCTATCTGTGAATGGACGCTCTAGAGCCCTCCTTGCTTGATCCAACGGTTGATTGAGCTCTGATTGGAATGAAACCTTCAGATCTTGATCATAGAGCTTGATCAACCCTAATCCTAGCTCGGATTGCTTCAGATCGTCCCGGATGGCTCAGATCTAGCCGCTCTTGAATCGGACGGCCCGGATTAATCGTAGGCTTGATAATTCGATCCGGTTCACTTCCGACTCAAGTTGGACCCAATATGCCCTAGGTCCAGGATCCTTTCATGCCTACAAAAATATATCAAAAAATTAGTGGCCAAATAATCCAAAAAATATGTAAATTTGCAATTAAGTCCAAAATAAGAGGAAATCCTAAAACCTAAGCAAATAAAACATGGGTCAAACATGGATTTTAGCAATTAAAATAATCAATAAAATGATGCTCTTCAACTCCCCCACACTTAACCTTGAGCGTCTCGCGAAACAACTAAATATGTATCCCTTAGGCTTTCTTAAGCATAATTAGAAACAAATGAAAAGAAATTACCTAGGGTTGTCAATTCTCATAAATCTAAGCTCTATGGATTAGTATCTTATCCTTAAATCAACAACTTAGCCTTTTCATCCATCATGAGTCATTGAGATGAATTTAAATCACTAGCCTTTCATGGGAAGTTTTGGTGGCTCTCTCCTTAAGTCCTAAGTTGATGATGGAAGTGGAGCTCACTCAAACACATATGTTTCTTGCACTACCATAGGCTTGCTTATTATCTAATCTCCACCATTAATCATGAATAGGATCAACAACTATAAAAGCAAATGAAAACATGAAAAATGGTGAGAAATGGAATAAAAACCAAGAAAATGGAAAAATTGATAAAGTGGGAGACTTGGTTGCTCAAAGATGTTTCCAATGTGCTTTGCCCCTCTTGACAGTCCTCTAGTGATATCAAAAGTGTGGTGAAGTCAAATTAAAGTAATTGCCTTTGATTTGGATGAAGAAAACCCCTTTTTATCTCAATGTGCCAAGTTTCCTTTTGTGTGCCATTTTTCTTTCTTTCTTCTCTTTTCTGATTCTTCTCTTCTTCTTTTATCCTCTAGCAAGGTCAGAAATGAAATGGAATAAAGCTTTTGATTCTAATGGGAGAAACTTCAATGATCTCATGGAGCCAAATTTCAACTTTGTGTACCAACTTTGTTTCTCTCTTTTCTTTTCTTATTTTCTCAAACTGTTTTTTTTCTTTCTTTTTGCTATTGTCTCAGCTTCCAAATTCAGCTCCACTGAATCAATTTCTAATCTCTGATTTCTTCATATCAGTTGGCATCTAGAAGTTATTTAGCACTTGAGGTGTTCCACTCGAAAATGGTTGAGTAACAAGTCACTATCCGGCCATAACTCTGCTGCCATTCTTGCATTGCTTTCAATTCAGATTTGTTCATCTTTAGTTTAGCTACTGATCTGTGCAGTTCCCACTCAGAATTACGAATTTAGTAAGGTTGCAGTCCAAAACAATTTCAAACAGCTCATTGCTTCTCAGCAATTTAATTTGGCCAGAATTTTCAGCATTAGTTCAGATTTGGTTCAGCTTCACATTTCAATCTGCTTCTTCCAAATCAGCTTCACATCAATCCTTCAATCAATTTAGAACCTAGCAGCTTACTCCCTTTTCAGTTTATATCATCTCAGCAACTCAAAATCGAAATTTCATCAGCTTCAATTCATTTTCTGCTTAAGTTTCAGATTCCCAGCTTGTGTTCAGCTTCTTCTCAGCTTTTTACAGCCCTCAATTCAGATTCAAACACAACATTTTGATTTCCATGATTCCAACTTCTCAATTCTTCATCCAAGCCAATTCCAACCCAAGATAACTTCATTTTGGCACAAACTTTTGCTTTTGCGTGCCATTGCTTCTCTTTGCAGAAATTTTTTTTTATTGTCACACCATGCCACTTGGATTTTCAAAATATGTTAAGGAATCTAGATGCTCCACTTGTTTCTTCTCTCTTGCTCATTTTTGGCACCAAACTCACTCACTTGGCACCTTTTGGCTTCAATTTCACAATTTTTTTTTCTTTTTGACATGAAATACATCCAAAACTTTAGTCACTCCCCCACACTTGAATCTTTGTCCGTCTCGGGCAAAATAATATCAAGAAACATTCCAAACAACAAGTCCAAAGAAAAAATGAGGGTAAGAGTAAGAAATAAGTGAAGAAAAATAGGATAAACATGATAATTGCTAAAAATTGATGTGGAAAGGGAAACAAATGGATTAGCCTCTATAGATGTGATCCAATCATTGAAATATGGTTTTGAAAGAACCTAAGCAAGTTCTAGAGCACAATGACATATGTGTATCACAAAAGTAAGGCTAATTCTCACTAGGTTAAAATAATTCATCTCAAGTCCTCAATTAAGAATCTAAAACCAAGTAGTACTCAAGCATCCAAGATTTCATCCATTAGCTCAAACCCTAAGTTTTAACAACCAAATTTAATTTATTTTCAAAAGACTCTAAAATGCTATGGAGATAACCTAGAGGGATACTTTTATTTCTGCTCATGCAAGAAAAAGTGACAAAAGAAATAACATGCATTTATTTACAAGGACTCAGTTCAAAGGAAAATTCTAATTCTAGGAAGCATGAAAATTAAAAATGAAATAAAAGAAAATACAAGAAAAATCAAACTCCCCTTTATTCTGGTGGGCGGAGTCTATCAAGAAGCAGCCTCCACCGTGGTAGTGGAGGAAAATGGGTGGCTGAGAGATCTAGGACTCCCCCACACTTGAACTTCACAAAAAATTTCTCTGGTGGCCTAAGGCGATTCAGGTTCAAAATCCACTGAAGGAATGGAGTGCTATGAATTAAAGTAAGATCTTCTCCTCCTTCTTGATGTCTTTCAGAAGTCCTTCCAGGAGGCTGAAGTCTGTTCAGTTGGAGCACCCACTCCTGAAGTCTTCTGGACCCTGCAAAACAATGTAATACCTCTCTCAAGTGTTCAGGGTCAGAAAGAAATGATATAAATTCAGTCTCTGCATTAAATGAATCCAAAACTGCATCATATTCAATTAAATCAATTCTTGGTGCCTCAATAAAATTTTCAAAATTATTTCCTACAAAATTTGCATCCAGAGACTCATCACAAATAAAGAAATCAATTTTTGGCTCATCAATAGAAATTTCACAATTATTTTCAATCAAGGGTGTATCAAGTAATATGTCACAGCCAATAAAATCAATCTCAGATATCTCTATGAGTTTCTCACATTCAACCTCAGCATAAGACATAGCAAGAGATTCATCAAAATAAATAACATCCATTTCCGGCACTTCTAAAAAATTTTCTCTATCCATATCCACAAAAGATGTATTAAGTGATTCATCATAAAAAACTACATCAATTATGGGTGCCTCTAAAATTATTTCGCAATCCATATTTACAAGGGATGTGTCAAGTAATGCATGATGATCAATAAAATCAATGTGTGGTACCTCTATTGGATTTTCACAAACAATTTCTACACAAGGTATATCAATAAACTCATCAGAATCAATAACATCAGCACTAGGTACCTCACTGCAGTTTTCTGAAGAAAGGGGAGAAATACTTACCTGAGCGTGCTGGAGAATACCTGGAGGTTCTACAAGGGTAGATGTGTCCATGGCTTCCTCCTGGTCAAGTACATGCTCCTCTTCAGCCTCAGACTCTGGTGGACACTCAACTAAAGCAGGTGATCCTTGGGTGCTTGCTTCCACCATGCAAGTCCCTACACTTTCTGGTTCATCTTCTGAATCTTCTAATGTACCAGTCAACTGTGGTGGTCCCTGGGGCTTAGTGCAGTCCCCTACACCTATGGAATCATCTCCTATGCAAGTTTTCTCTGTAATATCTGCAACAATAATGTTAGAAAAATTAGGACCATCAATAATACTATCATCAGAAACTAAAAGTCTAGAATGGTCCTGTGGAGCTTCAGTATCTTCTTCTGGAGCTGAAAAATTTGAAAATGAATTTTGAGTAGGAATCTCCGGAGGGATGCATGCTGTAGGTGCCCAATATTTGATGATTACATCATCATCATCATCTTCTTCTAAAATTGCAAGATCCATTAAAGAAAGATTTGGCCCTGCACTACGGTCACCTTGAACTTGCATTTGATTCATTTGACTAGCAATTTGTCCAACGCCTCTTTCGATGTCTTGAAGCCTTTGCTGCTTTTGATGATATTGTACAACTTGTTGATAAATCTCCTCCATTCTTTGTTGTTGTGCCTCATTCTCATTAAGATTCTCAAAGCCTCCTTGGTTAGCATAGCTCCTTGACTGATTTTGAAAGGATGAAGTAGGCTGAAAATTTTGAGCTTGCTGATTTGGTTGAAAACATGGCTGTTGAGGCTGATTAAAGGGCTGATATTCTTGGAAACATTGCTGGGAGTTGTAGCCTTGAAAGTTCTGATTTTGGTGTGGAAAATTATGTGGCAAGGGCTGAAAATTCTGATTTTGAAACCCTTGGTTGTAAGGCTGAAAATTTTGATTTAAGGGCTGTGTGGGCTGATAAAATGGCTGGTTTTGATGCGGATCTTGCTGAAATGTTTGACACACTTGCTGCCCCTTTTGATATGGCTGGAATTGAGGTTGAAATTGATTATTTCCATGCTGAAAATTTTCAAAAGGCTGTTGGAAATTTTGGTTAAAATGCTGAAATTCTTGCTGAAATTGTTGTGGTGGCTGGAATTGTTGTAGTTGCTGAATTTGAGGCTGACAAAACTGATATGGTTGCTTAAATTGGGGCTGATAGCTCTGAAATGGTGGCTGCCCATGCTGAAACTGTTGAAAATTTTGTTGACTTGGCTGCTGAAATTGGAAGGGCTGACTTGGCTGACAATTAGGCTGAAAAAACTGATTTGGTTGTGGAAATTGATCATTCGGGTGCTGAAAATTCAAATGGGGTTGCTGGAAATCAAAATATGGCTGCTGGAATTCTTGGAGAGGCTGAAAATCTGAATTGGGTTGCTGAAATTGTTGACATGGCTGCTGGTAAGTAGATGAATCGCTGTTGGGTGTTATTTGTTGATTCAAATGATTCAACCAAAATTTTAACTCTGACAGTGCACTTGTGATCTCTTTACAGTCCTCTGGTGAAAACATTTTGATCTTGCAGCCCTGTCACAAATCAAACAAGAAAAAATGGCAGCAACCGTATACAAAAGAATAAGCAACAGAAAATAGAACCCAATGATATGTCAAAAAGCATACAAACAAAAATCAAACAAATCAACTAGTTGCCTCCCCGGCAACGGCGCCAAAAATTTGACGGCCCCGAATCTACTAGATTAAATTGTCACGAAAGTTGGGACCATCAGATTTAAATGTGAATGAATGAAATGCTGGAAACCCTTTTACAATCAGAAGTATGAAAACGTAATATAGGGGCCACAGGTCGTATTTTTCTCGGGGCTAGTTGAGGTTTGTTTGATTCGTGCTTGTATTTAGGTGTCGTTTGCGAATTTTAGGTTTCGAATGAAATATGGTTTTGGGTTCAGTTTAGAATGAAAGCCCAATGAAGAAAAAGGAAAACCAAATAAAAGCCATTCAATTAAGGGGCTAAACAAGGAGTTGGCACTAAAGAACTTATCTAATTATGAATGTAATCAACCAATGCAAATAGATAGACTTGGAAACCAATATGAATTCGATTGTAAGGTGTACCGCAAATTAAATTAAACATGTAGAAATTATCCATCAAAACCGAAACATCCACTTGACCATAAATGCATCAATTTAACACACTTGGTATCAAAAGAGAAAATTGCTAGTCCAAAAGTTGATATCAAATGCAGGAATTTATTGTAACAACAGATGGGATGCGAAAATCAAACAAAATCACTGAATTGAAATTGCAAAGGAATTCGTATGGAGCTAAACTGATACAAAAGAAATGCAAAAGCATTCTTGATACACATGGGCAATGCTTATGAGCCAAAATTGCTACTTTTGTGCCAAGAGCTGAAATTAATGCTAAAGCTGTAACCTATCAATGCAGAATGGCTAATCGATTTAGAACCATTGCAGAAACAGGAAAGAAACATGCTGCAACTGATTGGAATTTGGCTGCAGAATTGAAGGAACTTGGATGCAGAATTTTAGTGCAGTAGCTGCAGAATTTCAGGAAGTTGGCTGCAGAAATCAACTGAATTCATACATCACAAAGCAACTAATTCAAGTAGCAAGACCAATGTTCATTGAGGATTAAGAAGGACTGATATCCACTTAACCCACAATTCAGAATCGAAAAACCAAACAATGCAGAAATGACAGTAATTGCAAGCATGAAACTGAATTGCAGTAATTGATATGGAATGATCTGTAATTGGAACAAACTACATTGAAAACTTGGAAGGCAGTGTAAAATTCGTTGGGCACTAAATACAAGAACCAAATCAGGTTTTATTATGCAGAACAGGTTTAGAAAAGTGGTACGCAGCAGGTTATCAGAACAGAATTGGGTTTTTTTTGCAGAAATAAAATGGCACGCAAGAAATGGAATTGCAAAAACTACAATTAAGTGCTATTTTAACTAAACAAGCTATCGATCTAATGCTAGAGCAGAAGTTAACAACTAAGAAACTTAGAAACAACTCAGAAACAGGAAACCTGAGATAACTTCAAAAACTGAAAGGAGAATTCAGAATTAAACTTGGCACGCAAGAAAATAAACTAAAGCAAGCTAAAATTTAACTCAATCTATCACTAAACAAGTTGACTAACTACTTTACTTAAGGACATAAACCTAATTAAGCAGAAACAATTGCATTAAACCAAGTTAACCAATCTGAAATTCGAAAACAGTAACTAAACTACAGCAGTAATGGAAATTACAGCTAAACAAACGAAATTAACTAAGAAATATAAACTCAATCCCTTCTTCAGCTCAGGTACTCCTTGTTCGTCACGCAAGGGTGAGCCTCGAACCCGCAAACTCAGCAAATCAGTGGGAAATTGTCTCAGCTACTAAATTTGAGCTCAACTCTGTCCAAATCTGAATTCTCATTCGAATCCATCGATTCAACTGCGTCCAAGTGAGATTATGATTTGTGGATGATCGGAGCAATCTAGGGAACCCCTCCAGATGGCTCCGGTGGATGTAAATGGTCCGCAACTGAGATTGATGACTCCAAACAGCAGAGCCACGGAAACCTCTCAATAGCTCTGTTCTTGGGCAATAGCGAGCTGAAATCTTCACTGAGTTCTCTTCACCATGACCTAGCACTTGCTCTGAACCAGGAATCGAGTGGTCGCGCCTCGGATTGAAGATAAACTTGAAGCAAAACGATGAACAAACGAAGAAATGGAAGCTTGCGGCGATGACGCGACAAAGGAGAAGGCTGCGGGATTTTTGATTAAATAGTTATCAACGGACGGCCCAGATTGATTGGAGGAGATCCAACGGCTGATCTTGCTCTGAATTGAGCCAAACTTTTATGATGATGATCTGGGGTCAGGATCTGCCTCGTGGTAGCTCGGATCCTCTAGATGTGCAACGGATGGTCCAGATCAACTCTATCTGTGAATGGACGCTCTAGAGCCCTCCTTGCTTGATCCAACGGTTGATTGAGCTCTGATTGGAATGAAACCTTCAGATCTTGATCATAGAGCTTGATCAACCCTAATCCTTGCTCGGATTGCTTCAGATCGTCCCGGATGGCTCAGATCTAGCCGCTCTTGAATCGGACGACCCAGATTAATCGTAGGCTTGATAATTCGATCCGGTTCACTTCCGACTCAAGTTTGACCCAATATGCCCTAGGTCCAGGATCCTTTCATGCCTACAAAAATATATCAAAAAATTAGTGGTCAAATAATCCAAAAAATATGTAAATTTGTAATTAAGTCCAAAATAAGAGGAAATCCTAAAACCTAGGGTAAAATCACAGTTAAGCAAATAAAACATGGGTCAAACATGGATTTTAGCAATTAAAATAATCAATAAAATGGTGCTTATCAGGGCACCCAAGAAGTTGTGTTTCAACCTCTTTTGTATTTGTTTGCTTGCCTTGCCTCCAATTCTAGGTACCTGCTAAATACACAAACATAAGACAAATAAATATATATCCTTAGCCTTAAAGATTGGTTCTGACTTTGGGTTTCCCGCGAATCCCTAGATTGAACTGACGCCTATGTTCCCATCCCGAGGAACGTGCCTTTCTTCTACTCCTCTTAGGAGAAGGTTGCCACCCGACCCATCCAGTTGGACTTTTGGCCATCTTCACTCACTAGGACATTTTCCCAATCCTACGACCAGGACTTCATGCCCAGTCCACGGCCAGGACTTATTGCCCAGATTCACTCACCAAGACTTTTACCCAGCTTCACTCACCAGGACTTCGTGCCCAGTCCACGACTAGGACTTATTGCCCAACCCTATGTCAGGACTTCGGTGCCCAGCCCTCGGCCAGGAATTATTGCCCAATTCATCGAACCAGGACTTCATGCCCTACCCTCGATCAAGTCTTCGGTGGCCAGCCCTTG
Organism: Boesenbergia rotunda; assembly: GCA_024364735.1. Lineage (NCBI taxonomy): Eukaryota > Viridiplantae > Streptophyta > Magnoliopsida > Zingiberales > Zingiberaceae > Boesenbergia > Boesenbergia rotunda. Next base: position 45,973 of record JAGFNQ010005980.1, read on the forward strand.
GCCAGGACTTAGTGCCCAATTCTTCGAACCAGGGCTTATTGCCTTGGTTAACTCGAACATTCCTTCACTTTGGTACTCCTTTCTTGACTAACCCTTCCTTGTTCTAATGTATCACTAACTTAAGCATATTGTTAAACATTGAAACACTCGAGGAGGGCATCACTGATGCTTCTTGCACCAACACATGGTCATACTCGCGGTCGCAACAACAGGCAATCTTGGATGGAAGAAGCTGAGCACCGTGGTCATAATGTCGAGGATATAATGATGATTGAAAATTTGTGGAGACAAGTAGCAGAGCTCACCCAACAAAATTAGCATATAGATAGATAGAATTCTAATCGTGGATCTGAGTCTTCATTCGAGAATCCCTATCGCTGGCGAGGTACAACATAAAGACACTGTGGGCAAGAGGATCCTATTGGAGACATACATTGGATTTTTGAGATTTGCCCAAATTTTCTGGTTCGTTTTGAGCGAAGGACTTCATTGACTAGGTCAACAAAGTAGAGTGGATCTTTGACTACAAGTAAGTTCCAGATTAGATGAAGGTGAAGTTAATTGCCATATGATTCAAGGGGAAATCATCAGCATGGTGGGAACAGATGTGACACTCTCAAGACAAATAAGGTACACCTCAAATAACTAATTGGGAGACTCTGAAGGAAAAGATGAAGGAACACTTCCTTTCGCCTATACCCAAATCATATTCCAGCGACTTCACTCATTTTGATAGGGTGCGAGATTGGTTGATGAATATATAAATGAATTCATCCAGATGGTGAACAAAAACAATCTATTTGAGATAGAGGAGCAAAAGGTGGCACGATACCAGGAGGGTTTGCGCTTGGCCTTGCAAGATGTCCTATGTCTCCATTTATTTTTGATGGTGTTAGAGGCCTTTCAGCATGCACTAGCGGCTAAAAAAACAAATTCATAATAAGCATGGAAAAGCAATCAAAATAATCGGCTAGCTCGCTCTCAAAATTATCGTCCTTCGTAGCAGCAGTCAGCAAATTAGCCATCGCAACGACCGTTGCAATAGTCGTTTCAAGTTAACGCTATGGCCTCTATTAGATGCTATTAATGTGGTAAATAGGGACATATGGTACACCATACAGAACTCCTCTTCTATTGATTTGAAGGGAAAGAAACTTGTTGGTCGAGGAAGAAGTGATAGAAGATACAACAACACTCAGTGATCCGATGTATAAAATATCTGACAAAGTGATTTATGGTGATGGCTATGAGACTTTAGTCATTTGTAAAAGTTAGCTTACTCTCAAGGGAGAATCGAGGTATGTTTGGTTGAGAACCAATATCTTTCACACCACCTGCACCATCGTAGATAAAGTCTATAGGATGATTATAGACAGTGGCAGTTGCGAGAATGTAATATCTGCTAAGGCAATTCAAAAATTACAACTAAAGATAAACCGTCATCCTAGGCCCTATAAGCTATCATAGATGAATAAAGGAAGTGAGGTAATAGTAGACTGGCAATGCCTAGTTTCCTTTTCAATTGGAAAATATTATGATAGTGCTTGGTGTGATGAGGTGGTTATGGATGTGTGTTATGTATTGTTGGGGTGACTTTGGTTGTATGATTGTAGTATTATTCATGATGGGCGGAAGAATATACATACCCTTCACATTAAGGGACAAAGATCATGTTGGTGCCGCGGCGGGAAGGATCTACTCCAATTCTTGTAGCTAAAAATACTAATATGCTTTCAATATCCATGTTTTTAGATGAAGTGGAGCATGGAGTTGTATATGCCTTGTTACCGCATTAGAGTATTGTTCCTACCACCATCACTGAGCTACCAGCTAAAGTACAACATCTATTAGTGGATTTTGATAAGCTAATGGTAGAGGATCTTCCTGCTGGACTATCGCCTACATGAGATATGAAGAACCTTGTTCCGGGGTCAAGTTTGCCTAATTGACCAACTTATCACCTTAGCCCTAAGGAAGTTGAAGAATTACAGTGTCAGGTGTTGGAGTTACTGGAAAAATGACATATCTGAGAGAGCATGAGCCCCTATACTGTAACGCCCGAAAATTTTCTAGAATTATCCAAAATAAAACGAAATATAAAAATTTCTTTTGTGGAGTAAAAAGGGTTTGGAGTCGAGGCTCGAACCAAGGACCCTTAGTTTAGTATTAGTTTAAGTTTCCATTAGGTGGTGGTAAAGCATCACATTGGGATATTGAATCAGTTTAAGATATGTGCAAGTAAACACCTAAGCACCTCTTCATGGAAGTTGCTTCAACTTCCATTTGTATATAATGGAATGGAAAGATGAGGAATCAAAAGGTTTCCTCACTTCTTCTTCTTCCTCTTGAGAGAGAACTAGGGTTTCTTCATGCGCCTAAGTTTCGGCGACCATTCGAAGGACGTGGACGAAGAGTTAGATCCCGAAGATAGTTCCGTATTAGATCTAACTCTCGGTACTTGTGAGTTTAGTAAGCACCAGGTAAATAGATCACTCACCTGCAGTAAAAGTTGTTCTCGTACGATCTTAGTTGCCATAGAACTTGATTCTAAGTCTTTTTGTGTGTGTGATATGAGTATAGCAAGACCAAGGTCTTGATTTGCCCCAAAATGAATTTTGGGATTAGGACACGCAAGGTGCTCAATGAAAGTGCAGAGTAAGACCGAGGTCTTACTAAGCCTTAGAATGAGTTCCGGGACTAAGGCACACAAGGTGCATTGATGTAAGTACAAGACCAAGGTCTTGATGTGTCCCAAAACAAGTTTTGGGAACATTACTTGTTAAGTGCAAAGAATATGCAAAGTGTAAGCATTATAAGTACAAGCATTACAAGTTTTAAGTATTTTTTAAGTGGCATGTACCGTGCCAAGGCCCACGAGAGATCTAGGCGAGCCGAGTAGAGACACTCTAGAAGGGTTCGGTGGCTAGCTACCCCGAAACCTATTACGAATGCGCGCATTGGTACTATACCGTGCCCAAAAGCAGGATGTTTATTTGTTTTAAAGTATAAGAGTATACAAGTTTTCAAGTTTTCAAAAGCAAGAATTTGTTCCAAGAATGTTAAGCATTTTTCATTTCAAGCAAGGTTTTCAAATGCAAGCATTTGTTTCAAGTGTATTTATGAGTATATTGTGTTAGTGATATGAGAAAAGTGTCCTAAGGCAATCGCCTTATGATTGAAATCATTTATATTAATAAATGAATATTCACTATTTGAGTATACATGTTTATGTATTTGATTGAGATCTTAAACTCATTTACTGAATGTCCGCAATACAATTCACAGCATGAGAGAATTTGTGATGAATTCACAACTAGTGATTATCTCTACGTGTGCAATTGTGAAGTATTGAAATTGTCCCTAGTCGATGAATTGATAAATACGGACACTATCAATTCTGTTGAAACTAGCATGTGTTATTCACTAATCAGTTGATTCTCACTGGCTGGTGATATTGGGATGCCCAGAGATAAACATGAATGCTAGTTAAGGGAACTAGTTCATTGGAGTGACTGGCTGTAAAACTTCATATGGTAGTCTACATATAGATATGTCAGTGAAGTTCTTACTGCAGCTTAAGTGCGATGTTCCTTTGACTTGCGGTGTTCAAGTCATCTTCGTCATGGAGACTTATACTTTGACATCTTAAGCAAGCACCTCCAAGGAGGTGTGGACCCAGGATGATTGGGTATAAGCCGAAGTGCCGGAAGATGGTTGAACATCCTACAAAGGATTCACCACTCCTTGCGAGGAGATGTATACCCAAGGCCTATCGTCGGATTGTTACTCGAAGCCTCTGGCCAGAGCATGACATGTTCAGAGTATGAATCTCTTAGATACATGAGAGTAATTAGAATCTGTAGGACGAGAAAACGTTACTTGGGCTAGGTGTGACGTAGTCAGCCTAGTGGGGACTGACACACATAGACCATGTACTGAACCATGTGGGAATAAGATGGTGAAGGGAATGAGGCACGATTCATTAGAGCTGCTGAAGGGTTTCAGAATTGTTTCTGAGGTCAACCGTTGATATTTCGATTAATTGTGGATCATGATGTACTACTAGGTGCCACTCATGATCGTTCTATAATTGGTTAATTATAGACGGCCAACATAAATCGAAAGCTTATTTAGTCATACGCACTACGAGTAATCCGAGGGATTTAAAACGAGTTGAAAATTGGATTTTCCAATCGAGAGAGATTAGGTTTGGTTGAGCCAAATGATAAGTCGAATCTGAATTTTTCAGAGACGCATCGGAAGCGTAAAATGGCCAAGTCTTTTGAAGACTTAATAGATAAATTAAATGAATTTAATTCATTGGGGCGTGGCTTGTATAGGTCGACCAAAGAGGGTCCCCACCATCTTTGCTTGGCCGGCCACAACAAAGGGAGAGAACCAAGTTTTGGTTCAATTTATAAAATAAACCTAGTGTGGTTTGTTTTATAAAATTATGGATGATATAAATTTTTTAAACCATGGTTTGGTTTATTTTTCATGGAAATTAAAATGAACCATGGATTGGTTTATTTTATTTTATAAAATCAATCATTGATTGATTTACCATGATAAAGAAATTTATATAAAGAAATTTGTATAAAGAAATTTATTTTTCATGGAAATTAAAATGAATCATGGATTGGTTTATTTTATTTTATAAAATCAATCATGGATTGATTTACCATGATAAGAAATTTCTTTCCATAAGAAAAAAGAGACTTGGTTGATTTTTATCATAAATTAAAATATGATAAAACTTGGCATGATGGAATAAGCCATAGAAAATTTATATGATATATTTCTTATGAAACTTTATTCCATAAGAAAAAAGAGACTTGGAGGTTGAGAGACCACTATATAAATGACCCAAGGCAAGGCTTGGAAATCAATCCAAGTATTCTTGCTTGGGCTCTCTCCCTCTCCTCCCTTCTTCCTCTTGGCCGGCCACAAGCCTCTCCTCCCTTCTTCTTGCCGTGAGCACAAGGAGAAGCACCGAGGCGATGAAGTTCTTCCGTTGGGACGATCTTCCTCTCCGGCCATCATCACCTTGGGATTGGGCGCAATTCATCTTCCTCCTTCTCGCCGGAATTGTGATTCCGGCCAACCTTGGTGGTGAGTTTTTCCGATGTGATTACTTCACTCTTGATTTTTCTTGTCACGATCTCGGAGAATCTAGTAGTTCTCGAGAACACAAAACTCGAGGCTTTGCGAAGTCATCCCGAAGATACTCGGCGTGGACGCAAATAGAGGCGGAGCTTCCAAGGGACGCTTACGGTTGGATCTCGTCTCTTCCTTCGAGTTACGCGAGGTAACAAGTAAATTAGTTTACGTTTCTACAAAATTTTAAATATATGATCATGTCTACACAAGATAAGATTACATGCTTAGATGTGTGGTTAAATAATTTGAGAAATTATTTATGCTAAACCTTTCGCTGCACGTAATTAATTTTAAAATTATGAACCCGCATCCATGTCAACATGCACCCGGTACCAACAGTGGTATAAGAGCCGGTTAGTGTTCGACATAATAATATAATTGTTTTGCGGAAAACTTTGTTATAATCTCAATTTTGAAAAAATTTCCAATTATGGAAACTTTCCAATTATGGTAAATTTCCGATTTAGGAATTTCAAGGTTTGGAAATCCTGATGAAAATTTCGCAATCTTTTGAAATATCCCTGTTTCTGAAATTTTATGATAATTGTGAGAACTTTCCATTTTTGGAAACTTCCCAATTTTGGAAATTTCATATTTTGGAAATTTTCCTATTTTGGAAATACGTAAGTTTTCTTTGTACCAGAAACTTACAATTATTCTGAAAACCTTTTATTTTTGGAAACTTTCATTTATGGAAAGCTCGCAATTTTGGGCACTTTCTTTCAAGAAAGTCTAGACAAATTATGGGAATATTGATTGGCATTTAAATTCATAATTGGAAATTAATTATTTACAAAATTCTTTATTTTGGATTGAGCCTCGGGGAGCTGTCCAATTTAAAGTTAGTTGTTATAATTAAATTTCATAAATTGAATTTAAGCTGTCAAATGTTTAATTTGGATTGAGCTTTGGGGAGCCATCCAAATTATATTATCAATAAATTCTTATTTTGGGTTGAGCCTCGGGGAGCCGTCCAAATTAAGTTATTGATATTAATTTTCCATAAATAAAATATGTGATCAAATCTTGGAAATTTTTGAGATGATTCTCAAACGATAATTTTCTTATTTGATTTATGAGGAGATGCTCTTACATATTATTGTCTTCAAAATTAATTAGGAAAATTGTTTCCTATAGAGTATATTTCCATAAATAAGATTTTCATGAAAATAATATGTGGTTGAATTAAGGGAATCTGTCTCTTAATTTAATAAGATTTAATTTAGAGAAATCAAAGTCTTAAATATATTATATCTGAAATTGATTATGACAATTTAGGAAATTGTTTCCCAAAATAATTCCTTGAATAAAGTGTGAAATTAGAATTAGAAAATCCGGTTCCTAATTCAATTAATGAGACTTGATAAATTAAGTCACATAAATACTTTATTAAGGAAATCGTTAGAACATGACATAATTATATGTCATGAATGTGCTTAAAAGGAAAAGGATGAGACCCAAAACCTCTTACAAAATATTAAGGCCAACACCTTCCATTAATATGGTTAGAACCGGAGTTTTGTCTCTCGTTTGGGTTGATGGACACATCCATGCCCGGCTTGAACCTCAACATGTTCAAAACATGGAATTAGTTTATGATTAATATAGTTGGAGTCAGAGGTCAATCCTTAGTTTTGGTTGTTGGACACATCCAAGCCTGACTAAATGGTTGATTGAGCTCCAACCATATTAAAACTATTTCTTGATTAATGGGTCAGCCTTAAGCTTGGAGCATCGATTTGTTCTGCCACAGCCAAGGTCGATGTAAAGAGAGGTGCAGTTGGGTGCTATGTATATTGTTGTATACTTGTTAATGAGTTAACAACCCAATGATTTATGCAAACATTCAATTAGTTGATAGCATAATGTGATAGTTACATATGTGTAATATATAATCGGTATAATTACCTACCTTCATAGCAAAGAATAACTTGATGGACTCCAGCCATGGTTGTTCTTATCTATGATTGGATATCAACCTATTTGGAGATGATCCTACGATCTCCCGAATTGATAAAAAGGGTTATTCAATTCGAAAAATAAATCGGATTTAATTAATGCATATTGATGCATTCTTTATCATTCTCATCACATAACCTCAATTTGTATTTCTAGGATAATCACCTGAACATGTCTTCTCTGAATTTGTGTTCCATTTTGGACACCAATAAGTTAACTAAGGACAAAAGGATTGAAAAGGCACCAAAAGGCACTTGTCATCACTGCGACAAGGAGGGCCACTAGCGAAGAAACTGCAAGGTTTATCTTGAGTCCTTGAAGAAGAAGGCATCCGATGCCCCATCCTTTTCAGGCATCTTCGTTATTGAATGTCACTCTATTTCCTTGTACACCTGGGTACTTGATACTGGGTGTAGCTCACATATATGTAATGGCATACAGGGGCTAAGGAATAGAAGAAGACTCGTCAAGGGAGAAGCGAATTTGCAAGTTGGAAATGAAGCAAAGTTTGCTGCTATTGCCATCGGAACATATTTGCTAAAGCTCCCTACTGAACTTGTCTTAGAATTGGATAATTGTTATTTTGTTCCTTCGTTAATAAAAAACATTGTATCTATTTCATGCTTGAATGAAAAGGGTTGCCATTTAACTTTTAGTAACAATTGCTGTTACATAACTTTAAATGGTGTTCTTTATGGGACCGGAACTTTATGCAATGGTATCTACACGTTAGATTTATCGGTGGCATTTTCAATATCGAAGTTAGCAACAAACGTGTTGGATCGAGAGAACCGATAGAGGGGGGGTGAATATCGGAAAACGTTCGGATTTAAATGAGAATGCGTAGCGGAAGATTAAAAACAAAAACACCCAAACACCAAGACTTTTACTTGGTTCGGAGCCTAGGTCGACTCCTACTCCATGGCCCACAGTCGCTGACCGTTTACTGAGGGCAATACTATAATCGCGCAAAATCAGTTACAGAAATAGAATTACAGTTAAAGTGCAGTACTGAAATTAAACTCTTCTTTTTACCGACGTCCGGTGTAGATTACTTTTTCAGAGCAGTAGGACGTCGTCGCCGCTTGTATCATGAGTCGGGAGGTTGCCGGAGCAGAGCGCGAAAGTAGAAGAGCGTGAAAGCGTTGAATTAATTCGTTGTCTGAAGCCTCGGGGTCGAGTACCCTTTTATAGGCCCTGGGGGCTCCCAGATCGTCGGGGGCGCCCGGAACGTCGGGGGCGCCCGGAACCCCCCCACGTGTCGGCCGATCCACCTTTAGCTCGGTCAGTGTCTGATCCCCTCAAACTCGGGATCAGATCTTGACCGGGGCACCCGGGACGATGGGGGTTCCCAGATTGACCAAGTCAAACTCTTATCCTCTTGGCTTCGCTGGAGTTGCTTCAACTTCTTGACCTGGGGGCGCCCGGGAGTAGTGGGGGCACCCGGAAGCATGGGGGCACCCCGAACATGTACTGTCGAAGCCTTCCTTAGCATTATGTGTTTTGTGTTCACCTTGGGGGCGCCCGGGACACTCCGGGCGCCCTGGTCAGTTGTTGCCTCACTCCTTTGAGGCTCTCTGAGCTGCAGACATTCGTTCCTTCGGTCCTGCATCCAGGGTTAGTCCAAAACACCATAAAGCAATAAGATGTTAGTTTATACAGCCTTAGCTGTCTTGGTTTTGACTTTGGGTCTCCAAATTGGAACCCTAGGTCGAACCGACGCCTACTGTTCCCTCGACGGAGAACGCGTCCTCACCTACTCCTCTCGGGAGAATGTACCTGATGCCAACCGCTCCTCTGGATAGACTTTTGCCTAGCTATCCTTCGGCAGGTCTTGGATACCAAGCTGTCCTTCGCCCGGTGCCTAGCTGTCCTTCGCTAGGGCTTCAGTACCCTGGCATTCCTTCGCCAGTGCCTAGTAGTCCTTCGCTAGGGCTTTGTGACCTGGCATTCCTTCGCCAGTGCCTAGCAGTCCTTCGGTAGGACTTTTTACCCTGGCATTCCTTCGCCAGTGCCTAGCAGTCCTTCGCTAGGACTTTTTACCCTGCACACTAGAGTAACATGTTTAGATAACAAGTAAGACTTAACTTTTGAGCCCTATTGCCATTATCAAAACTCAGGTTCGACTTGGGTGCTTTCTGCACCAACAATCTCCCCCTTTTTGATTTATGGTAACCCTGGTTCAAAAAGTTAAGTTTAATCAAAGCATATAAAAATTACCTTTTGTTCCCTCTCCCTGGAAGGAATCTCCCCCTAGATTTTTCAAAAATTCGTGGGGTTTTTGAAAATAGGTTTTAAGTCTGAAGATGGTTAAAAAAATTTTACGCTTTAAAGCTTATATTTTCCAAAACGATTTTCGTTGTGTACTTTGGAAAGAATTTAACCACTTTGACAAATTTTGAAAACTTTAAGAAGAGTTTTGAAAATCATAAGTTTTGAGTACTGAAATTTTGACGCCTTAAGTTTAAAATACTCAAAAGTTTTGAAAACTTAAAGTTTTAAAGTACTTGGTTAAATTTGAACACTTTACTTTTAAGTACTTAGAGTTTGAAAAACTTCAGTTTTAAGTACTTAGAAAACTTTTAAGAACTGTTAGTTTAAAGTACTTAGCACTTTTTGAAAACTTAAAAACTTAAGTACTTAATAAGATTTTGAAACTTTAAGAACTTAGTAAAATTTTGAAAGCTTAAGAACTTAAGTACTTAGTAACTTAGTACTTTTTGAATTAAAGATAGAGTTTGAAAATTTTTTGAAAAATATAAGTACTTAGAAAATTTGGAAAAGCTTAAGTACTTAGAAAAGTTTTGAAAAGCTTAAGTACTTAGAAAAGTTTTGAAAAGCTTAAGTACTTAGAAAAGTTTTTAAAAGCTTGAGAACTTAAGTACTTTAGTAACCTTTTGAAAACTTAAGTGCTTTGAGAAACTGTGTACTTTTTGAGTAAAGGATAGAGTTTAAAAAATTTGAGCTTTAAAAAATTTGAGCTAGAAAATTTTAAACTCTCTCCTTTCCTATCTCTCCCCCTTTGCCATATATCAAAAATAGATAAATATAGTAGAAATTAAATTGCATAAAGGAAGTAACTTTCATAAAGGAAAATATTTGCATGATTTTGCTGTACTGAACCAATTCATGATAAGACTTAAGCCAAATCAGTTAATTTTCTCTTATAGGGACCTGTCTAACCCAATTAGCTACTTACTAACTGTTATAAACAGTGGTTTTCGCTAGGGATAGTCAAGTTAAGTGTTCTGTTCAAGTTAGATTTTCTAAACTTGACACTTAACTTGATTGCTGTGTAAGTTGTATTTAGTGCCCCAATTGCTGCAGATGCACTGACATAAAGCATCTTGAATTAAGGCAAAGACCTAAGCATCTCAACCCTTTCTAGGTTATCAATCAGAAGTACCCTAAGGTGCTTGTGAGATGCTGGCTTCTAAGCCTATAGGTGCATGCATTTATAGGGTTAGTGCCTAGGCTAAGTCCATTTTCGAAAAAGCCCTAGTTTTGAAAGAGGGTAGTTTTCAAATAAAACTAAGTCGAAAAAATATTTAAAAATTTTAAAGCTAAGTTTAAAATTTGATTTTGAAAATATTTAAAAAAAATTTAAGAGCTGATTTTGAACCCAAAAAATATATTTGAAAGTGAGTAACGTAGTAGAAAAATCAAAAAGCAAGGTAAACCTATTCTACTAAGCATAGTAAAGATCAGATACTTGAGTTAAATAAGTAGTCAAACAGAATAGATTTCTTGGTCAAACAGAGGTCCAGTAGAGTCAACCATGAGTCAAGTCTTAGTTACTTAGTACAATGCTGAAATAGTCTAACTATGAAGAAGGGCCAGGCTGGTCAGATGAGCCAGGCTGCCATGATCGAAATAGTGCCATCATCTCGTGATACTGTACGTCTCTGGCCTCCCTCTCAGCTCTAAGGGCCCTCATATACCCAGTGTAGTAGCCCAGATTTGTCTCCATATCTTCGGCATGATTTGCCTCCACTTCCCCTCGGAGGCTCTGGACATGTGTCTCCAGCTGTGTCACTCTCTCGTAGAGTGTTGGTGGAGGGGGCTCGTCTATGTGTGCTCTGCCTCAGCTGCCAGATCTGCAACGTCAACGTCTACCTCCTCGTCTGAGTCGACCTGAGCTCCGGCTTGCTGTCGTCTCCAAGTCAAGACCCCGGTGGCCTATACCTATATATCGGCTAAAGAGAAGTTCCTATATCCTATTTCATCAAAGTCGACCATCACGGTTATTTCACCTACGGTGATGTCACGACCGTGGTGATGAAGGATGGAGGTGATGATGTGGCAGATGGGGGTGCGGACCTGACCCTGAGTCGTGACACTGGAGGCATATAAAATAGTGTGGAACATGTGAAGGCCAATGTCAATGTCAAGATGATGGATCAGAGCATACAGAAGGAAAGTGTGAAAAGGTCGCATAGTTGCGACATCCCTAGTGGATAGTGGCAAGATGCATCAGACCAGAACTCTGTACAGGGTGTAGTCCTGGACCTGAAGGTCAACGGACTAGAACTGTCTATCTGCGGGAAGTCTAGCTTCCCTATAGAAATAAGAGTGGAGAGTGTCTAGAGTAATGTGAGAGTAGGGGGATCAAAAGGAGGTGTCCTAGGTGGGTAGCAGCAAAAGGTGGACTGGGAGGGTCGTAGTCCAAGGAATCGATTTAGCAAGGTAGGGGAGATAGACAAGGGTATCCCTTGAACAGTAGTGTTGAACATGAGATTGTTCTGTCTAACTATGTTATTATAGAACTCTGCACATAAGGATTCGTTAATGGTATGAGTGCAGAATACTAGGTTATCTAGTTGATAAAAGTTTATAACGTTCATTGCTAAGGGACAAGATTGAGTAAAGAAATGTCTATTGAGATAGCTAGTTTTGATAGGCTTGTAAGTTGTTCGAGCTAACTTATTACACAGTTCGAGAGTCTGGAACCTAGGATCGGGACTCGGTTCGGTACCGGGATTTGCTTGCTTTGCTCGACGTTTTCTAAGTTAAGAAGCATACATTTGTAAGAAAGGAATAATTCTAAATGCATTAAAGAATTAGGAAAATATTTCTAAATGTATAAAATAAATCATACCGGGGAGGCATGGTGAGATTTGGGAAGCACAAGTGTCACTTGATCTTCATGAAAGGAAGAAAGTGAGGAAGGAAGAAGGCTTTTGGTGTGGGAAGAGGAGGGGGATCGGATGCCCTTTTATAGGCATGTCAATGGGGGCACCCGGGAGCTCCCGGGCGCCCGGGAGCTCCCGGGCGCCCGAGACGGGGGTCACTGCCGTTGGTAGTGACTAGTGCTGTTGGGGGCGCCCGGAGCGGTCCGGGCGCCCTGGTCAGGCAGAATATGCACCTTTTTGCTACTTTGACTGTGATGGGGGCGCCCACGTGGTTCCGGGTGCCCTGGTCAAGGGCAAAGGCAGCTTTTTGCCTTGATGGTAGGTAAAGGTTGAGGGGGGGGGGGGCGCCCGAGGTGTCACGGGCGCCCGGAGTGTGTAGGAAATTTCAAATTTGATGTCTTGTCATGGTTTGATCATGGTTTAGTTGGTTTGACGATGGTTTGACTGCTTTGATTACTTTGACTATCGTTTGACTGCTTTGATCATGGTTTGACTATGTTGACCATGCTTTGACCAGGTTGACCATGGTTTGACTGTGTTCTGAGCTATAGGAATAAACCATAATATAAATATTTAAAGGAATTATAATTGAGTTTAATTTTACTGTCTCACCCAATCTGGGGTTTTCAATCACGTTAGCCTTACAGGTTTTGTGAGACAGGTTTTGGTAGATAGAGTTTTGAGAAACATGATTTATTTTGAAAACTTAATTACTTTTGAAAACAATTAAATTTATTTTTAAAAAGCATGTTTAAATCTAGAACTAACTGAAAATTTGTGTTAGATTCGATTTTAACAAAAACTAATTTAATTTGAATTTCAAAAATTGGCTTCCAGGTCTTGGCGAGGCACTAGGCCTTCTTTGGCCGTAGCCTTATTGGATCATCAACCCTTTCCTTGACAAAGACTTTTCAAGAAATTTCATTTTCAAAATTAATCTTTGAAAAATTTCTGGTCTAACTAGTTTGAGTCTTGGATCGGTAGCTTCGGCTAGTTTCACCAGTCTAAAGAGACCAAGTATACTTGACCTTATTAGAATTGGTTTCCCTAACGTACTATCATCTCACTTCCACCCAATACTATGTTGTCAAGTTTCAATTAAGTTTGTTGAGTCCTTAAACTAAACATTCCTAAATCTAAGCATGGTAAGTTGCAGAAATTTAAATAGACAATCAAACAAACAAATTGCAATCAATAATTAAATTCTATTTAACAATAAATATAGTTTTTAGTTTGGCTCCCCCTGGACTAAAGCCACGGTAATGATTAGGCAAGATGTGAATCTTGTCCTTGGGGATCCAAAATTGATATGATCCAGTTTGTTTGTTCAGGCATAGTTTGGGTACCCATGCCTGAACTTTACTTCTGGATTGATTCAGTACAGGAAAGTAGGATCTTTGTCTAGATTTGGTTCTATATCCAAGTCCGGATCGATTTAGAACTGATTTCTGTTTTCCAAGGATCATGTTAAGACCCTTGGAACCAGAGGTAAATCGTTCTAAGGCTGATCTAAGATCCTTAACCTGAGTTTTCAGGGAGGAGTTCTCTTTCTTATGTTTTTCAACATGAGTAGGAGTTCCTTCTTGAACTTTCTCGGTTAAGGGTTTAGAATCAGCTCCCTCTTTCAGGAGTTTTACTTCCTGTCAGAGGGATTCGATTCGGAGTTTAGCTTTCGCCAAATCTCGAGAAAGATACGAAATAAGTTCATTTAATTGACATCTAGTAAATCCACTTACCTTGATTTCGCCGTCCTCTGCAAATGTCAGTCTGCTGTCGTCCTGTTATGATTCTGACTCGGACTCAACTTCTTCTGAGGAGGTTAGTGCTAGTAGGTTCGACTGTGGGACCTCTTCTTCTTCGGAGGAGGAGGACTCGTCCCACGTAGCTTGAAGTGCCTTTTTCCTTCTATTCTTCTTGGTTTCCTTCAGGTTCGGACACTCCGTCTTGTAGTGACCCTTCTTCCTGCACTCGTAGCAGGTCACGTTGAGCTTGTTCTTTTCATTTGCGGGTTCAGCTGGTTCGTCCTTTCTTCGGCTGGCTTTCCTTCTGTTGGTTTGATTTTTCAGTTCTTTGTAGTAGTTTCTTGCCAGTCGGACCAGCTTAGGTCGATCTCCTTCTTCATCTTCTGAGTCTGAGTTAGACTCGGGTTTAGGTTGAGGCTTTTTCTCGGTTGACCTTCCAGTTTTACCTGCAATAAAGGCAATACCTTTCTCGGCCAAATTGCAGTTAGTCTGTTAATGCAGTTCTAATTCAGAGAATAATTCATCTAATTTTATTTTTGAAAGGTCCCTTGAAACCTTATATGCATCTACCATAGATGCCCACAAGGTGTTTCTAGGGAAAGCATTTAGAGCATACCTTATTAGGTCACGGTTTTTTACCTTGTGACCAATAGTGTGTAGACCGTTCATTAGTTCTTGAATCCGGGCGCGAAGCCGAGCTGCTGTTTCGTTGTCGGCCATCTTGATGGTATACAGCTTGTTCAGGAGCAGATCTCTCTTGCTGATCCGAGTGTCTGATGTTCCTTCGTGTAGCTCGATCAGTTTTCCCCAGAGCTCCTTGGCACTGTTGAAAGGGCCCACCCAGTTCTGCTCCTCTTTTGTTAAGCCGCATTGAAGGGTCTGGGTCGCCTTTGCATCCGCTTCAATTCTTCGTTTCAGAGTGGTGTCCCACTCTGTGTAGCTTTGAGGTAGTCCTTCAGTATTTTTGGGAATCTCCAGTCCTGACTGGATGATTATCCACATGTCCACCTGAGTTTTCAGGTGGACCTCCATTCTACTCTTCCAGTAGGAGAAGTCTTCTCTACTGAAGAGAGGTGGTCGTGCGGTGCTGAAGCTGTTGGGACCGGGTGCATGTTGACATGGATACGGGTTCGTAATTTTAAAATTTAATTACGTGCAGCGGAAGGTTTAGCATAAATAATTTCTCAAATTATTTTAACCACGTATCTAGTATGCAACCTTATGTTGTGGAGACATGATCATACATTTAAAATTTTGCAGAAAGTAAACTAATTTACTTAATACCTCGCGTAACTCGTAGAAAGGGACGAGATCCAACCGTAGCATCCCTTGGAAGCTCCGCTTCTATTCGCGTCCACGCCGAGGTTTCTTCGGGATGACTTCGCAAAGCCACGAGTTTCGTGCCGACAAGAACTACTAGATTCTCCAAAGGCACGACAAGAATACCAAGAGAGAGATGAAAAACTAACCACCAAACGAAGAACGAAATCAAGATTCCGGGAGGAAAGAAGGAGTCGCGCCCGCTTCTTCTTCTTCTTCGGCCTCTTCTTGGTGGTGGAAGCTCACGGCAACCAAAAGGAGGGCCTCTAGGGCCGGCGCCACTAGAGGAGGGAGAGGGAGAGAAGGAGAGGGAGAGAGGCTAGGCAAGAATCCTTGATCTCTTGGATTAATTTTCAAGCCTTGCCTTGGTACCTTTATATAGTAGCCTCTTAATCACCAAGTCTCCTCTTAACGGAATAAATTTTTCATAAGAAATTTATCTTATAAATTTTTCTATGAATTATTCCGTTATGCCAAGTTTTTATTATAACTTAATTTATAATAATAACAGCCATGTCTCCCGTTTTATTATGCAAAGAAATTTCTTTATATAAATTTCTTTATATAAATTTCTTTATCATGGTAAATCAATCCATTATTGATTTTATAAAATAAAATAAACCAATCCATGGTTCATTTTAATTTCCATGAAAAATAAATTTTTTTATATAAATTTTTTTTATCTATAATTTTATAAAACAAACCGCGCTCGGTTTATTTTATAATTTGAACCAAACAATTTGGTTCTCCCCTTTTATTGTGGCCGGCCAAACAAAGAGGGTGGGGACCCTCATTGGCCGGCCAAACCCAATCCGAAACCATACGAATTAAACTCATTTAATTCGTCCAATAAGTCTTCAAAAGACTTAGCATTTTATGCTTCCGATGCGTCTCTGAAAATTCAGATTCGACATATCTCTCTTTATCGGAAAATCCAATTTTCAACTCATTTAAAATCCCTCGGATTACTCATAGTGCGTGTGACTAAATAGACTTTCGATTTATGTTGGCCGTCTATAATTAACTAATTATAGAACGATCATGAGTGGCACCTAGTAGTACATCATGATCCCCAATTAATCGAAAGATCAACGGTTGACCTCAGATACAATTCTGAAACCCTTCGGCAGCTATAATGAATCGTGCCTCATTCCCTTCACCATCTTATACCCACTTGGTTCAGGACACGGTCTATGTGTGTCAGTCCCCACTAGGCTGACTACGTCACACCTAGCCCAAGTAATGTCTTTCTCGTCCAACGGATTCTAATTACACTCATGTATCTGAGATATTCATACTCGGAACATGTGATGCTCTGGCCAGAGGCTTCGAGTAACAATCCGACGATAGGCCTTGGATATACGTCTCCTCGCAAGGAGTGGTGAATCCTTTGTAGGCTGTTCAAACATCATCGGGCACTTCGGCTTATACCCTATCATCATGGGTCCACACCTCCTTGGAGATGCTTGCTTAAGATGTCAAAGTATAAGTCTTCATGACCAAGATGACTTGAACACCGCAAGTCAAAGGAACATCGCACTTAAGCTGCAGTAAGAACTTCATTGACATATCTATATGTAGATTACCATATGCAGTTTTACAGCTAGTCACTCCAATGAACTAGTTCCCTTAACTTGCATTCATGTTTATCTCCGGACATCCCAATGTCACCAGCCAGTGAGAATCAGCTGATTAGAGAATAACCCATGCTAGTCTCAACAGAATTGATATTGTCCGTATTTATCAATTCATCGACTAGGGACAATTTCAATACTTCACAATTGCACATGTAGAGATAATCACTTGTTGTAAATTCATCACAAACTCTCTCATGATGTGAATTGTATTGCGGACATTCAGTAAATGAGTTTAAGATCTCAATCAAATACACGAACATGTATACTTAAATAGTGAATATTCATTTATTAAAGTAAATGATTATAATCATAAGGCGATTGCCTTAGGACACTTCTCTCATATTATTAACAAACTCCCACTTGGCCTAATGTCAATCGCTACGGTATCCAATACCACAGGATCTATCATGACCCTCAAACTTGCTTTGAGGCAAGGCCTTAGTTAAAGGATCCGCTAAATTCCTTTCAGTGGGAATTTTCTCAATTTGTATATCATTCCTACTTATAATCTCTCTGATCAGATGATAGTGGCGAAGCACATGTTTGGATCGCTGATGAGACCTTGGTTCCTTTGCTTGGGCAATAGCTCCATTGTTGTCGCAATAAACCGGTATTGCTTCAACAATGGTTGGAGCCTCACCATGTTTTGAGACAAACTTCTTAATCCAGACTGCTTCCGTGGTATAATCCGCTACGATGTCTTGTTTGGAACTCTTCCAACTTATTCCACCTCCATTCAAAGTAAATACGTATCCAGACTGAGATTTGGAATCATCCTTATCTGTCTGGAAACTGGCATCTGTATACCCACGTATTGCCATATCTCCTTCTCTATATATTAGGAACACATCCTTAGTTCTTCTTAAGTACATAAGGATTGTCTTGACAACCGCCCAATCATCCATTCCTGGATCTGTAGCGACCCGCCTTCTCCTGTCTTAGACGGATCGTTACTTTCCTCTCTACTTCTCGACTTTAGATACATGACTAAAAGTAAAATGCGGAAATCTTTTTTTTTTAAACTTTTAAATTCATCTAACAATCATATTCTAACTTGAGCAATCATACATATTAACATATCACACTTACTATCTCAAAACTCGTAGTTGATACTTATCGAAACAAGCCTCACCCAACTCAAACTGCCCGTACCAGTCGACTGATGACGTGGCAGTCGACTGATACGCCTGTGAGCAGTTTTACAGGTTTTCGGCTCTTGCTTCTTAAGTCCACCATTCATTCAGTTTCGAGCCATATCAACCTACGACACCATTTCTATACTCTATGTCAGTTTCCTAAACAATTTAGCCAATCAAACGAATCCATAAACTTGAATTTAGGACTTTTATGGAAGAAAATAAACTAAACATGTTTATATAAATTTTAACAATAGAGTTTGTACCAATCTTGACTCCTATGCATTCATAACACCAAATACATGTTCTATGACCTTGCTAAAGCATTATGAAATATGATTGCAACTTTTCTAAACATTTTTTAAGCAATAAAAACTTGATTCAAAGGGAAATTGATACTATCTTGGCACAAACACATTTTTCTCTATCAAAGTATCAATATCTCTAATTACTTACACTTCTACTCATCCAATGCAATCATAAGGATATGTATGCTAAATGAAATGACATGAAATCTTTACTCTAAGAAATTGAGCATGTCAAACTATCCAAAACTCAAATGCTCTATATTCTCCATAAGCAAGAACTTGAAATTTGAATAAACTTAAACATTGCAATTCAAATAACTAAATTGTCTCGTCTCAAAGATCTCTCCATAATCAGCCACCACACACACTCTACTCAGCACCGCCTCGTCGTCTTCCTTCAGAATTGCTTGCCTTTACCTTTATCTGCAATAAGAGGAAATGCAACTAGTAAGCAAAAAGCTTAGTAAGTACTATCTAGCTCACAAAATCTCGAAATGTGCAAACATGCTTCTAGATCAAACTGAAAATCATATGAGATACTAATATGCTTGAAAGAAAACTAAGAACATGTATAACTCAAAACATGCATACTCAAGCAATAATAAATCTCAATTTACTTTTCTAAGCTCAACTTGAAACTTTAGCTATTCTTTAACTTTTTGAAAACTCTTTAAATTTTCGAAACTTTGCTAAAGCATATACTTGAAAATACTAATCACTTGGATCCACTGAAGACGTAAGTACCATCTGATATGCGCGTTCCCTAAAAGGTTGGGGTAGCGAGCCACCAATCCTAATAGAGCAGACCTTGGTCTACCAGGGCCAAGACCTTGGAATTGGACACCTGGATTTCTTTAACGACACCCTTGGACGCCGGGTACTGGCCTTATAAAATAAAATAGCTTTTCTTTCTTTTCTTTCTTATCTGTAAATGCCTTGGCATTTTCTGGAGCACCTTGCGTGCTAAAATCCCTAAGTCTTGACTTTTGGGGATTTCTTAAGGCCTTGGCCTTTTCTTTTCTTATCTTTATCTTTTCTTTTCTTTTCTCATAGTTTTTCTTGGACCCTAAACTCACATAGGGTATTAATCAACATATATAAGCATATAATGAACTAAGATCACATGCAAAAACTCAAACAAAAAGGAAATATCTCTTCTAAAAACTTTTAAAGGAAATTCTCGCGGAAAAATCACCTCTTACTGCAGGTGAGCAGTACTTACATCGATATCTTGGACTTACAACCAAGAACGGCGTCGGAGGTTCGAGAGAAACTTGAGATCTCGGAGAATTCTTCACACCTACGCGTTCCTCTCGTCGCGGGGATCCCGAATATAGGAAAATCTCTTGGAGAAGCGTCTTGGCCGGCCCTCTTAGCCTTGGTGTTGGTGTCGCCCAAGAGAGGAGAGGGAAGAGAGGGGTCGGCGCAAACTTGGGAGAGGGAGAGGGTTTGAGAGAAAATAAAACTTCTCTCTTTAATAACCTATTTATACTCATGGGGCGGATTAACTTAACTACAGCTTAAATATATATCTCTCCTTCCTTTTCTTTGCTTGATACCTAGCCCAGCTGGTCGCGCGCTCCCTTGGTCTCGTGGTGGTCGCGGGTTCGATCTCCGGCTGCCCCTTAGTGGTTTTTTTCTATTTTCCTTTTCTTTTTCTTTTTCCAAAAATACCAAACGGACTCGGAAAATTCCATAAAAATACTCTAAAAATTCCTAAAAATACCTAGAATATTTCTAAACCATTTCTAAATAATTCTAAGGACTTTAAAAACTAAAAATGGAAATTTTGGGGCGTTACAGGATCAGACTGGTATCTGCTCGTGACGCTTAGAGCATACGATACATCAGGCCTAGTACATAACATAGCATACATGATAGATCCTATCGCGGATGCATAAGGAATCTTATTCATGCAAATCCTCTCATCTTCTGCGCGCGGACACATAGACCTTGAAAGGTTAATCCCATGCATGATGGGAAGGTAACCTTTCTTGGATTCCGACATGCTAAACCTTTTTAGCACTCGGTCTATATATGTAGACTGCGAAAGACCAAGCAACCGTTTTGATCTATCTCTATAGATTCTAATCCCAAGGATATAGGTTGCTTCTCCCAGGTCTTTCATGGAGAAAGTTTTGGACAACCAAATTTTAACCGACTGTAAGACTGATATATCGTTTCCTATAAGCAATATGTCATCGACATATAATACTAGGAATACGACTGCACTCCCACTAACCTTCTTGTACACACAAGGTTCGTCAGGATTTTGTGAGAAATCAAACTCTTTGACTGTCTCATCAAAACGGATGTTCCAGCTCCTGGATGCTTGCTTCAGTCCATATATGGATC
Organism: Boesenbergia rotunda; assembly: GCA_024364735.1. NCBI lineage: Eukaryota > Viridiplantae > Streptophyta > Magnoliopsida > Zingiberales > Zingiberaceae > Boesenbergia > Boesenbergia rotunda. Next base: position 66,722 of record JAGFNQ010005980.1, read on the forward strand.
GTCGAAGCTTGCATACTTATGTTTTATCAACCGATGTGAAACCTTCAGGTTGTATCATGTATACATCCTCATGCAGGTTTCCATTAAGGAAAGTTATTTTCACATTCATTTGCCATATCTCATAATCATAATGAGCTGCTATGGCCAGGAGCATCCGAATGGATTTATGCATAATTACCTTCCATGTCGATTTTCTTCTTGAAAACCCACTTGCACCCTATGGGCTTAATCCCTTCAGGTGGGTTAACCAAGTCCCATACTTGATTTTGGTACATGGAATCCATTTCCGACTTCATGGCTTCAAGCCATTTGTCCCTTTCAGAACTTTTCAGAACATCATCATAACTGATAGGTTCTTCATCGCTTATGAGTAACACGTCATTCGATTCACTTATGAGAAATCCGTATCTCTCTGGAATATTGCGTGTCCTATCAGACCTACGAAGAGGTGGTGTTGTTTTAGGTTCAACTGATAGCTCATCATTATGAGTTGTTGGTTGTGGGTCTAGACTAGGTGTCTCTGTAATGTCTATTGGAGTTTCTTGAACTTCATCAAGTTCAATGCCACTCCCACTATTTTCTTGTAAAAGAAATTCTTTTTCCAGAAATACAGCATGCCTTGAAACTAACACCTTTTGTTCCAAGGGATGATAGAATTGGTAACCCTTTGTTTCCTTAGGGTATCCAATAAATAGACATTTATCAGAATTAGCATCCAATTTGTCTTATACAGTCCACTTCACATAAGCAGGACAACCCCATATCTTAAGGTGAGTTAAGTGAGGTTTCTTACTATTCGACGTCTCATATGGAGTAGTAGAGATTACCTTGGTCGGGACTCTGTTTAGCAAGTAAACAGCTGTCTTAAGTGCATAGCCCCAAAAGCATTTTGGATGAGTTGCATGATTCATCATGGATCTAACCATGCCCATCAAGGTTCGGTTACGCCTCTCAGATACACCATTATGCCGTGGTGTATATGGCGGAGTCCATTGATACAATATCCCATTGTCCCTAAGATAATCTTGAAACTCTTGACTCAAGTATTCACCACCCCGATCGGATCGAAGTATCTTAATACTTTTGCCAAGCTGTTTCTCTACTTCATTTTTAAACTCTTTGAATTTCTTAAAAGCTTCAGATTTGTGTTTCATCAAGAACACATACCCGAATCGTGAGTGATCATCAATAAAGGTAATGAAGTAGTTATAGCCTCCTTGTGCAAGAGTTGACATTGGCCCACATACATCAGTATGTATTAGACCAAGCAATTCTCCCACTGGATTACCTTTTCTGGAAAAGGGTAATTTGACAATCTTGCCTTTTAAGCATGATTCGCATGTATCAAATGAACAGGGTTCAAATGATTCCAGAATTCCACATCGGTGTAATTTGATCATGCGTTTCTTACTTACATGTCCAAGACGACAATGCCACGTATAGGAGTCTATTCGATTATCTATTCGAGCACGTTTGTTGCTAACTTCGATATTGAAAACGTCACCGAATAAATCTAACGTGTAGATACCATTGCACAAAGTTCCGGTCCCATAAAGAACACCATTTAAAGTTATGTAACAACAATTGTTACTAAAAGTTAAATGATAACCCTTTTCATTCAAACATGAAATAGATACAATGTTCTTTATTAACGAAGGAACAAAATAATAATTATCCAATTCTAAAACATGTCCAGTAGGGAGTTTTAGCAAATATGTTCCGATGGCAACCACAGCAATCATTGCTCCATTTTCAACTCGCAAATTCACTTCTCCCTTGACGAGTCTTCTTCTATTCCTTAGCCCCTGTATGTCATTACATATATGTGAGCTACACCTAGTATCAAGTACCCAGGTGTTTGAGGAAATAGAGTAACATTCAATAACGAAGATACCTGAAGAGGATGGGGCATCGGATGCCTTCTTCTTCAAGGACTCAAGATAAACCTTGCAGTTTCTTCGCCAGTGACCCTCCTTGCCACAGTGATGGCAAGTGCCTTTTGGTGTCTTTTCAGTCTTTTTGGACTTTTTCTTCTTTCCCTTATTCTGTTCTTTGGCCTTCCTCTTAGAACCTTTCTTCGAGGAACCAACTAACAGTACCGTCTTTTGATCCTGCTTTACAGAAGGCTCTATAGTCTTCAGCAGGTTGAGCAACTCAGGAATGGTAGTCTCCAGCTTGTTCATCCGATAGTTCATCACAAATTGTGAATAACTTTTAGGCAAACAATGCAGAATTAAGTCAATACTTAGTTCATGATCCATTGCAAAATCGAGTGTGCCCAGTCGCTCAATGTACCACAACATCTTCAACACAAACTGTGAGACAGAAGTGCCTTCCTGCATCTTAGAGGTGAAGAGGAGTCTGGAGACCTCGAACCTTTCGGATCTCGCCTGCTCGTCAAATAACTCATGAAGATAGAAGATGATGGTATAAGCATCCATATGCTCATGCTGCTTTTGCAGCTCAGGTACCATAGCGGCTAGCATGATGCAACTCGCAAGTTCAGAATCGGTGACATGTTTCTGATAGATCACTAACTGGTCTGGAGTTGTATTTTCTGGAGGACGGTTGGGAAGTTGATCTTCAAGGACATAAGCAAGCTTCTCTGCCTTGAGGACTAACCTCAGGTTTCGAAGCCAGTCCATGAAGTTTGACCCAGTCAGTTTATTGGTGTCCAAAATGGAATGCAAATTTAGAGAAGACATGATCGAGTGATTATCCTAGAAATACAAATTGAGCTTATATGTGAAGAATGATAAAGAATGCATCAACATATATTAATTAAATCTTATTTATTTTTCGAATTGAATAGCCCTTTTTATCAATTCGGGAGATCGTAGGAACATCTCCAAATAGGTTGATATCCAACCATATATAAGAACAACCATGGCTGTGGCCATCAAGTTATTCTTTGCTATGAAGGTAGGTAATTATACCGATTACATATCACATATATGTAACTATCACTTTATGCTATCAACTAATTGAATATTTGCATAAATCATTGGGTTGTTAACTCATTGACAAGTATGCAACATTATACATAGCACCCAACTGCACCTCTCTTTACATCGACCTTGGCTGTGGCACAACAAATCGATGCTCCAAGCTTAAGGCTGACCCATTAATCAAGAAATAGTTTTAATATGGTTGGAGCTCATTCAACCGTCTAGTCAGGCTTGGATGTGTCCAACAACCAAAACTAAGGATTGACCTCTGACTCCAACTATATTAATCATAAACTAATTCCATGGTTTGAACATATTGAGGTTCAAGCCGGGCATGGATGTGTCCATCAACCCAAACGAGAAATAAAAATCCGGTTCTAACCATATTAATGGAAGGTGTTGGCCTTAATATTTTGTAAGGGGTTTTGGGTCTCATCCTTTCTTTTCTAAGCACATTCATGACATATAATTATGTCATGTACTAACGATTTCCTTAATATAGTATGTATGTGACTTAATTTATCAAGTCTCATTAATTGAATTAGGAACCGGATTTCCTAATTCTAATTTCATACTTTATTCAAGGAATTGTTTTGGGAAACAATTTCCTAAATTGTCATAATCAATTTCGGAAATAATATGTTTAAGACTTTGATTTCTCTAAATCAAATCTTATTAAATTAAGAGACAGATTCCCTTAATTCAATCACATATTATTTTTATGAAAATCTTATTTAAGAAAACTCTATAGGAAAGCATTTTCCTAATTAATTTTGGAGACAACAATATGTAAGAGCATCACCTCTTAAATCTAATAAGGAAATTATCGTTTGAGAATCACCTCAAAATTTTCAAGATTTGATTACATATTTTATTTATGGATTTATTAATTTCAACAAATTATTTTCTTTGGGTGGCTCCCTGAGGCTCAGATACCCAAAAAAAAGGAATTTGTTGTAAATCTAATTTGGTCCACTCCCCGAGGTGTAACCAAATTAAACATGACAATTTTATTCAAAATAGGAAATTAAATTACAACAACTAACTTTAAATTGGACGGCTCCCCGAGGCTCAATCCAAAATAAAGAATTTTGTTAATAATTTAAAACTAAATCGAATTTAATTGTCAATTAATAAACCATAAATTTGTCAAGACTTTCTTGAAAGAAAGTGCCCAAAATTGCGAGATTTCATAATAGGTTTCAGAATAATTGTAAGTTTCTAGTACAGAGAAAACTTACATATTTCCAAAATTAGAAAATTTCCAAAATAGGAAATTTCTAAAATTTGAAAGTTTCCAAAAATGGGAAGTTTTCACAATTATCATAAAATTTCAGAAACTAGGATATTTCAAAAGTTTACGAAATTTCATGAGGATTTTCAAACTTTGAAATTTCTAAATCTAAAATTTATCATAATTGGAAAGTTTTCATAATTGGAAAATTTTCCAAAATTGAGATCATGACAAAGTTTTCCACAAAACAATTATATGATTATGTCGAACACTAACCGGCTCTGATACCACTGTTGGGACCGGGTGAATGTTGACATGGATACGGGTTCGTAATTTTAAAATTTAATTACGTGCAGCGGAAGGTTTAGCAAAAATAATTTCTCAAATTATTTTAACCACGTATCTAGCATGCAACCTTATGTTGTGGAGACATGATCATACATTTAAAATTTTGCAGAAAGTAAACTAATTTACTTAATACCTCGCGTAACTCGTAGAAAGGGACGAGACCCAACCGTAGCGTCCCTTGGAAGCTCCGCCTCTATTCGCGTCCACGCCGAGTTTTCTTCGGGATGACTTCGCAAAGCCACGAGTTTCGTGACGACAAGAACTACTAGATTCTCCAAATGCACGACAAGAATACCACGAGAGAGATGAAAAACTAACCACCAAACGAAGAACGGAATCAAGATTTCGGGAGGAAAGAAGGAGTCGCGCCCGCTTCTTCTTATTCTTCGACCTCTTCTTGGTGGTGGAAGCTCACGGCAACCAAAAGGAGGGCCTCTAGGGCCGGCGCCACTAGAGGAGGGAGAGGGAGAGAAGGAGAGGGAGAGAGGCTAGGCAAGAATCCTTGATCTCTTGGATTAATTTTCAAGCCTTGCCTTGGTACCTTTATATAGTAGCCTCTTAATCGCCAAGTCTCCTCTTAACGGAATAAATTTTTCATAAGAAATTTATCTTATAAATTTTTCTATGAATTATTCCATTATGCCAAGTTTTTATTATAACTTAATTTATAATAAAAATAACCATGTCTCCCCTTTTATTATGGAAAGAAATTTCTTTATATAAATTTCTTTATCATGGTAAATCAATCCATTATTGATTTTATAAAATAAAATAAACCAATCCATGGTTCATTTTAATTTCCATAAAAAATAAATCCCTTTATATAAATTTCTTTATATAAATTTGTTTATATAAATTTCTTTATCCATAATTTTATAAAACAAACCGCGCTCGGTTTATTTTATAACACCCTCTTTGGCCGGCCAAACCCAAGCCAAAATCATACGAATTAAACTCATATAATTCGTCCAATTAGTCTTCAAAAGACTTAGCCATTTTATGCTTCCGATGCGTCTCTGAAAATTCAGATTCGACTTATCTCTCTTGATCGAAAAATCCAATTTTCAACTCGTTTTAAATCCATCGGATTACTCGTAGTGCGTGTGACTAAATAAGCTTCCGATTTATGTTGGTCGTCTATAATTAACCAATTATAGAACGATCATGAGTGGCACCTAGTAGTACATCATGATCCCCAATTAATCGAAAGATCAACGGTTGACCTAAAAAACAATTTTGAAACCCTTCAGCAGCTATAATGAATCGTGCCTCATTCCCTTCACCATCTTATACCCACTTGGTTCAGGACACGGTCTATGTGTGTCAGTCCCCACTAGGCTGACTATGTCACACCTAGCCCAAGTAATGTCTTTCTCGTCCAACGAATTCTAATTACTCTCATGTATCTGAGATATTCATACTCGGAACATGTGATGCTCTGGCCAGAGGCTTCGAGTAACAATCCGATGATAGGCCTTGGATATACGTCTCCTCGCAAGGAGTGGTGAATCCTTTGTAGGATGTTCAAACATCTTCGGGCACTTCGGTTTATACACAATCATCCTGGGCCAACACCTCCTTGGAGATGCTTACTTAAGATGTCAAAGTATAAGTCTTCATGACCAAGATGACTTGAACACCGCAAGTCAAAGGAGCATCGCACTTAAGCTGCAGTAAGAACTTCATTGACATATCTATATGTAAATTACCATATGAAGTTTTACAGCTAGTCACTCCAATGAACTAGTTCCCTTAACTAGCATTCATGTTTATCTCCGGACATCCCAATGTCACCAGCCAGTGAGAATCAGTTGATTAGAGAATAACCCATGCTAGTCTCAACAGAATTGATAGTGTCCGTATTTATCAATTCATCGACTAGGGACAATTTCAATACTTCACAATTGTACATGTAGAGATAATCACTAGTTGTGAATTCATCACAAATTCTCTCATGCTGTGAATTCTATTGCGGACATTCAGTAAATGAGTTTAAGATCTCAATCAAATACACGAACATGTATACTCAAATAGTGAATATTCATTTATTAATATAAATGATTAGAATCATAAGGCGATTGCCTTAGTACA
>JAGFNQ010005981.1:0-35687 GCA_024364735.1 Boesenbergia rotunda
AGTTTTTCTGTGGTAAAAGAGTGATCATTGGTTCCATCGGGAGCAAAAATGTACTTGTCAAGCGAGCCATTAGGCATGTACTCGTAAACCAAAGCTCTCTTTGATCCGTCGGAGCAATATCCAACTAGTCGCACGACATTCACATGATGAATCCTTCCTATTGTAGAAACTTCATTGATGAAGTCATCGCCATTGCATTTGGAGTTGCTTAACATCTTAACAGCAACAACACGACCCCCTAGAAGTTCCCCTTTGAAGACTGAGCCAAAGCCTCCTTGGCCGAGCTTCTCTCTAAAATGCCTTGTGAGGGCTATGAGCTCAGAGTAGGCATATCTCGTCGGCATGAGAGTTTGCTGGCACCGAAGAAACTTCTCTATAAGATCAACTGTGACTCGTCTGTTCCATAGTTTGTAACCAAGCAAGAACAAAACTATCATAGGCGCAATGATAAATCGGCCCAGTATCCATAAAACTGCACGAAGAAAAACGAGAGTTACTTTCAAATACATGATTGGAGGGTGGCTAAGAAGAGGATCATGTGTACCTACTAAGAGCTGTACAATATGGATGAATACCACCACGGCAATTGCTAATCGATTAGTCAAAAAGTTTTTGTAATGGTCCTCTGCTATGCAAGATGCAAAGTTTGTCTCACTGACGGCGAGGGAGAAAACTTTCGTGAGGATGCGTTTGCTTCTTAGTTTTTCAACGAACTGTCTGCATGAGATTTATTAGTTAAAAAATGGAGTCAGACAGCGATATGCAATTTGAAAAAGAAAAATTAACCCAAGAAGGTGAATTTCCTATAGTTTATATAATATTCATAATGGAAGATATTTTTGTTTTTTTGCATCTCTGTTCAGTAAATGGGGAAAAAAAACATTCTCAGATCAAGAGTGAATGGCTACGAAAGGGCTCTGTGTTGGCCTTGTAAGCAATTCTATTACAGTAAAAATGATTATGTGTATGCCGTGTATTTCTCAGCTAATTCTCCGATTATACAAAAGACCTGAGATTAATTTAGTAATTAGGAGATAGAAAGGATTTTTTCTTCGAGGAACATTTGTCCAAGAGAATTGGATCCCTTTCCCATTGCAATAAATCATTATAACAAACAATGATTATGCTAACCAACTATGCACTTTGCAGGAATTTTTTTTAAAAACAATTCTATTATAGTAAAAAGGGATTACGTTCATCTCTCCTCATAGTCCATCCTTAAGCAGACAGGATCCTCTGTCCCAAAGGATCCGCACTCGTCGACAACGGCTGATGAGTCGTCCAATCGTTGATCGGACATCATCGATGGTTTTTGATTGTCGTACCAAATCAAATGATATCTGGAAGAACGGTGAACCGATCGGAATCGCTGCAATTGTAATCTCGTCGGATTCGACGGTGAATCGACGAGATTGCAATTGCAGCGATCCCGACGGATTTACCGTACCCCCAGAGTATAGTTTTGCTCGGGGTGGCCGATGGTGTCCGATTGGCGATCGGACGACTCACTAGTCGTCGTCGGGGAGTGAGACAGACGGGACATGGGCAAAATGGGACAGAGGATCTGCCCTCGTCCTTAAGTCATGTGAACGAGGATAAATTACAAAATCAATTTATAACCAATAACTAAATAGCTACAGAATAGAAAGAATTTTTTCACTGATAAATACGTATCCATAAAATTTGATTCCTATCCTATTATAAAAAGTTTATCATTCTCTAATCAATTCTCTAATCAATTGAGTATTCTAGGGGACCTCAATTCTTATAATTAGCAAATTGAAAAAATCAGAATGATGAAGCATTCAATTACCTTTTGAATCGAGGCAGACATTGGCGGATTATCTGAGTTATTGTAGGTCCTCTTTCGGTCGATAATGACAAAGCCAAATCAAATCCCCTTTGTAGAGTGTGGAATGCATCCCTCGTTGAGAATTCGGCATCTATCGCTGGAATCATCGACACAAAATGACATGATGGATAAAGGTATGACAATCTATATGCTTCATCCCCAAAAACGACATAGACAAAAGTGTTGTTGTTGCTCAAGCAAGGAACAGGTCGATACGAACTGTTGCCCTCGATTCTTCTCGTGCAGTTCATGAAACTTGCCCACGAATTACCATAGTAAAAGCCAGAGCTTGGAAAATTGGAGGGCGTCAAAGATTGGGAAGGGAGGCCACAGCTTCCACTTGCAAAGTTAGGATCCACCAAGCTGATTCTGTAATCGTACCATGTCTCAGCGAAGTAATCAAGCGATATCTCAGTGATCAAGTAGTGGGTGGAGCCGATGGACATGGTGGATTTGTTGCCCTCGCAGGTGAGCTCCAACCTCCGATCCCCGCATTGACGCGGATCAGTTGTTCGACGAAATGGGTCGCTGATGTTGTTGAACAGACCGCAAGAGAAGGGAGGACAAGCTTCAGTCTTATTGGTTATATATTTCCCACCAAGGATTGTGACATAGAAAACCAACTCAAATCCATATCGTAGAATGCGGAATGCATCGCTTGGAAATGATCGCACTTCTGCCGTTGGAATCATGGACAGAAAATGACATGATGGATAAAGGTACGACAAACTATATCCTTCATCTGCAAAAACGACATAGACAAAAGTGTTGTTGTTGCTCAAGCAAGGAACAGGATGATACCAACTCTGGCCCTCGATTCTTCTCGTACAACTCATGAAACTTGCCCACCAACCAAATTGGTTATCATAGCCGGAACTTGAAAAATTGGACGGTGATAAAGATTGGGAAGGGAGGCCACAACTTCCGTTTGCAAACTTCGGATCCACCAAGCTGATTGTGTTGTATTCGTACGATATCTGAGTGATCAAGTAGTGGGTGGAGCCGATGGAGATGGTGGATTTGTTGCCGTCGCAGGTGAGCTCGTACCTCCGATCCCCGCACTCTTGCGGATCAGTTGTTCGACGAAATGGGTAGCTGATGTTGTGGAACAGACCGCAAGAGAAAAGAGGACAAGCTTCTCGGTTCCCCTGCTGCTGCTGCTGCCCCGTAGTTGTAACAGCAGCCTGGGACAGGAGGAGGAAGAGTAGCGGCGGAAGCAGAGCGGAGAAGCTGCGCCATGATGCTTTGAACGTCATGGCCGTGCCAAGGAAGGGAGCGCGTGCTGTTCTTGGCAGCTGCCTTCTTCATCTATCTCAAGGGAATCTACGACCATTGGAATTTACCCGCCAGTCAGTCGGGACGACTTTAATCAATGTTGACTGCGTGTCGGGCAAGGCACTTCAAGCCTCCGGTAAGGAAATCAAAGATAATAAGGTAATTTTATTACTTAATTTTTTTCCCTATGTTTTTTTTCCTTTTCACACAATTTAACCTAAAGACGTACATGAGATATTATCAAAAAATATCTTAAAATTTATTTTTTACCGAAGCACGCATGCAAAAATGTCTTATTTCTCTTATACCCGTCTCGCCAATAGCTCCCTTTTGCAGTTAGATTTCCGAGACATCCGAACCACTTTTTCAAAATTTTAATTTTAAAAAAAGAGATTGTGGTTTGGATACATGTATTCTCCTTTTTCATACTCTATATATCTCTTTCTGCCTTGCACAACTCGATTCATCGTTGATCCTGGCCTAGATCAAGTGTAGCTCGGCCGGCCAGCCTGACAGTGCTTAAGGACAGGTCAGGGTCATGGGTGCGCGGATAGATCACTGTAGCAGGCCAGGCTAGGGGCTCGATTCCCACTCGGGCCGAGTCACCCAATTAAGTGGTCAATCGGATGTACTCTGAGCTGGTCCCACCTAGAAACGCTGAGTGTCCAACTCAGTCCGCCGCTCGATACACATTCTAAATTAGCCCCTAGCGAGAGATACCGATTGCCAGGCCTAAGGTTGTCCGGGCAGCACTCTCGTTTGGTATTTAGTCGGCAGGCTCCCTGTGCCCAGGGACGAGTCGGATTGGCCAAGTCCGAGTGCTCCTTGACTTGGCGAGTACTCTGTTCTAATCCAGGAGGAATTGGCGGCACGCGAGATTTCACTCGGGACAGCCGGTCGGCTGTCCTGCTCGAGAATTGTCGTTTTCCTAGGGAACACCCACTCCCTTACACTGTACCGGCGAAAGTAGTACGAGAATCGATGCAGGAAGGCTCAGGTCTGACACCACTCGTGTCTGAATCGCGAATATCCCGCTGACACAGTACTTTCCTAATACCCCGGCACTCTGTACCACAACGACCCCTGCTCGCGTCAGACCGGGCGGCATCGGTCGGCGCCGGTCGGTGAGCTGACAGTATCCCTGATCCTGTCCCTACATAAGACAAAGAGGTGGCAGACGTGGGGGAGAAACTATCGGCTCCCTTGGCTAATAAGGTCCTCCGCACTCCACACGCAGGTACGCGCGATAGAGTTTTGGCTACAGTTTTTAGTTTCTTCTTCTGCGTTCATTTCTTCCACCGGAGACTAACTTGACTGTCGGAGGGCCTTGCTGGGGACTTCTCCTGGTGGGTTGCTAACGATCATTTTTCTTGCAGTTCCCGACGTCACCAAAACCAGCTTGTAGCGCCACCTCGCTCTTCGACAGGATCATATTTGGCGCTAGAAGGAGGACCTTTCGCCTGATCAGAGCGTAAGATGGAAGATCCCAACCGAGTGACGATGACCATCACTCCAAAGAGTACGAGCTCCTGTTGGCCGCCGAGCTCAGAAGACCCCCCAGTTGCCTCTTCACGCAAGTAGCCTGGCGACTCAATTTCCCAGCCCTCGCTTAAGTACTCCGTAGGCGGGGAATGCCACTCGACCAGAGGGTGCTTCAGTCCCTTTCCCCAGGCCTAAGTTCTCGACTCACCAGAACCAGCTTGTAGCGCCACCTCGCCTTCGACAGATCATATTGGCGCTAGAAGGAGGACCTTTCGCCTGATCAAGAGCGTAAGATGGAAGATCCCAACCGAGTGACGATGACCATCACTCCAAAGAGTACAAGCTCCTGTTGGCCGCCCGAGCTCAGAAGACCCCCCAGTTGCCTCTTCACGCAAGTAGCCTGGCGACTCAATTTCCCAAGCCCTCGGCCTTAAGTAACTCCGCAGGGCGGGGGAATGCCACTCGACCAGAGGGTGCTTCAGTCCCTTTCCCCCAGGCATTCTACCGAGCCAGAGGCGAGGAAGCTCACTCCCCCCGCCGAAGCATCCACGTCCAGTCAGACACAACGGTCGCGCCTGGATAAGGGAAAAGCCCCAGCCGACCCACTGCTGGTTTCCCTAGTGCGCTGCCCCTTCTCCTCGCAGATTCTCGAGGACCCGGTCCCCAAGCATCTTCGGTTCTTCACCATAACGGAGTACTCAGGAGCAACCGACCCCGAGGAGCATCTTATGAAGTTCGAGAGTGCGGCCCTACTTCACCAATATCCCGAGGGCGTGAAGTGCCGAGCTTTTTTGACGACGTTGTCGGGGCCGACCCAACGATGGTTTGACTGACTCCCGAACGGATCCGTATCGAGCTTCGAGGAGCTCAGGAGGCTATTCCTGCAACATTTCGCGAGTAGTCAGAGACATTATAAGACCAGCCTCAACCTGTTCGTGCTAAAGCAAGGCCCGAAGGAATCACTCCGTGCCTACATCAAAAGATTCAACGAAGTAGCCCTGGACGTGCCGACCGCCATGCCCGAGGTGTTGATCAGTGCGTTCTCCCAAGGGTTACAAGAGGGAGACTTCTTCCATTCGCTGATCAGGAAACCGTCGAAGGACTTCGATAGCCTGTTGGGAAAGGCTATCAAGTACATCAACGTGGAGGAGGCACAGGCCACTCGGGAAAAAGGAGTTAGTAAGTACGCCAACCCCAAGTCCTGCCTAGAACTGCCGCTCCCCGGGTGGGCCCATCCGTAGCCCTCGGGGGCAATCGATCGAGTAGGGATAGAGCATAGACATGTGCAACAAGTGTGCCGACCCGATGGAGACCCTACTGCGCATTTCACCAAAGCAACACGCACAACACCGAGGAATGCCGACAGGCTGGAAGAGGTCGGGCTCCCGCCGCTCGGGGATGTGTAGGATCGGGTCGACCGGCTAGAGGGGGGTGAATAGACGGTTTATGAAAAATAAGCACTATCACTCGTTTTTTAAAAAGAAATAAACTTGGTTGCAACAGAGTCGTTGCTTCCAAGGCAGTTGATGCTCAAACAGAAACTCCTTAAGGCGGAGAAGCCTTTACAGTTGTAGCACAGAGAAAGCTTAGAGAGAAAGAGAGTTTACAACTCAATGAATTGCATTAACTTCTAAAACTCCAAGCCTATTTATAGGTTATGAAAATAAATCCAGATCGTAGATCTTTGATAGGATTTCTCTTATCTGTTGATCTGCAGATTCGATCTTGATGGTTGATCATGGATATATTTTAACCATGGCCTTTAGATCTGATTTTTGACCGTTGAAGCTTTTAACAAGCTTTAATTAAAAGCTTTAAAAAGCTTTAATTAAAAGCTGTTATCGACTTTTAATTCTTTGACTTTTTGAACGTTGAAGCTTTTAACAAGCTTTAATTAAAAGCTTTAAAAAGCTTTAATTAAAAGCTGTTATCAACTTTTAATTAAAAGTTTTAATAAAAGTTTTTAATTGGCCATTATAACTTTTAATTAAAAGCTTTAATAAAAGTTATAATCGGCTTTTAATTAAAAGCTTTAATAAAAGCTTTTCGTAAGTAGATCTTCTAGGTGATTTCTGACCAACTGGAATTAGGCTCACCCGAACCCGACTCCAGCCTTTCGCCCCTCGAGCGTCCTTCCTCCCGGCTTCTCGTCCCTCAGACACCGCGCACGTCCTTCTCGTTCCACCGGCGTACTCTTCCGCAGCTTCCGCGTCCCTCGGATTGCACCGAGCCCGTCGGCTCGCTTTCCCGCGCAATCCTTCTCGTCCGCCACGTCTTACGCTCGACTTCCTCCGTACCTAAGCTCCTGCACACTTAGCAGAGGGATCACTAAACCAACAGGACCTAACTAACTTGGTGGATCACATCAAAATTAACCGGGGCACCAACAATCTCCCCCTTTTTGATGTGCATCAACCCAAGTTTAGTTAGGGTTAAACCAAAAAATAAGGAATTTAGTAAAACTAAATTAAGCAGTTAAGCATAGAAAAAAATATTGCAATCAATAACCACAACCTCCCCCTAAACTTAAGCTACTCTCCCCCTTTGATCACAACAAAAATGGGGCACAAAAAATAGGGAAAGGAAAAAATATGATTAGAACTTAGAAAATTGTGAAACATTTTTTTTTTTGAGCCGTGAATAGATTAAGTGCATATCACCGAAATTTAAATTTTGAAATAAAAAATTTTCAAATATTTTTTAAAATTAAAAAATATGAATTTCAATTAAAAATTTATAGAAATTAATTCGTCCATTGGAAAATTTTGAAAATTTTGTACAGGTGGAAGATAAAATTATTGCTTTTTACAAAAATTTCCAAATTAAAATCTATTTTGTATATTCAAAAAAGATAAATCATATAGTGGCAGAAAAAAATTCAAAGATATATTTTTAAAATTCAAAAATCTCAAAAAAAATTTAAAAAATTTACCAAGTTTAATTGACTTTGTGTAGATCTCAAAAAAATCGGTTCTTGCAGAATAAATTAATTTTCTATTTTTAAAGTTAAAATTTTATTTTTCAAAAGAAACTTAATCATAAAATGTGTTAATCTATTTCTAATTTTGCAAGAAAAATTATGCAGTAATAGAAAACTAATTCAAAATTGATTTTGGTATCCAAAATAGATTTCTATCGACAGGATTAACTAAAAATTTGGATGGAATGTAATTCTTTGGCACCTTTTTTAAATTGGCCTTTATGGTTTTTAAAATACCAATTCAACTTTTCAGGATAACTATTTTTCTTGTGTCGCAAACAGACAATATCACATTCTAATTTCTCAACTAAATTTTTCAGATCAATATTTTTATTTTTTAATTTAGAATTTTCTTTTTCTAATCTGCAATTAGATTTGAGCAAGGCTTTAACACCAGCATACAATTGATCATGAGGAAGAAAACAAACCTCACTTACCGGATCGCTTTCGAAAAGCGAGGTTCCTTCTTCGTTGTCGCTTTCTGATGTCGCTCCCCCTTCAACACTGCTCCCCTCTTGATGACTTGCCATCAGCGCAAGTCCCGCGTACTCTTGAACTTCTGATTCTTCCGACGAGGTCTCGTCCCAGGTGGCCTTCAATGCCTTCTTTTTCTTTGGCTGGTTTTTGATTTTGGGACACTGATCTTTTAGGTGTCCCTCCTCGTTGCAGTTGTAGCATCGGACAGTTCGTTTCTTCGGAGACCGCCTTTTCTTCTGCATTCTCGAAAAGTTATTAGCTTTAAAAAAACTTTTAAATGAACTTACTATTTGCGTTGTCTCGTCGTCCGTCGAGGATTCTGACTCCTTCTCCGTTCTCCTTGTGTTTAGTGCCAGATTCTTCGTCTTTCTAGATCCTGCCCACCGAGATTCGTGTAATTCGAAAATGGAAAACATTTCATCTAATGTACTTACCTTTAAATCTTTGGAGATGTAATAAGCGTCGACGATTGAGCTCCACTCCTGGGTCCTTGGGAAGGCGTTGAGGGCGTATCGAATGGAGTCGCGATTACTTACCGATTCGCCGAGTTGGGTGAGTCCGGAGATTAGCTCCTTTATTTTGGCATGAAGTTCAGCCACCGTTTCTCCTTCCTTCATTTGCAGGTTTATCAGCTGGTTCCGGAGGAGATCATTTCTTGCTGATTTGGCTTCAGAGGTACCCTCATGAAGTTCTAGGAACTTCTCCCACAATTCTTTTGCGGAGTGGTAGTTGCCGATCCGGTTTACCTCTTGAGTAGGCAAGACTGTTAGGAGGTGGAACTCGGCCTTACCATTGGCAACAGATTCCGAATGCTCCTTCTTATTCCACAAGCTTTCTTCTTTTTCATCCCCGTTCGCATCTTTAGGAACTGCAAAACCATATTTTATTGATAAAAGAATATCAAAATCTGTACGAAAAAATACCTCTATTTTTTTCTTCCAGACGGTGAAATCCCCTTCGAATTTAGGTGGATGAATGTGCGCGCCGGCCATCGTCTTGTTGCTTTCTCAGGCGATTAGTCCTTCAAAAGCGAACCCGCTCTGATACCACTTGTAGGATCGGGTCGACCGGCTAGAGGGGGGTGAATAGACGGTTTATGAAAAATAAGCACTATCACTCGTTTTTTAAAAAGAAATAAACTTGGTTGCAACAGAGTCGTTGCTTCCAAGGCAGTTGATGCTCAAACAGAAACTCCTTAAGGCGGAGAAGCCTTTACATTTGTAGCACAGAGAAAGCTTAGAGAGAAAGAGAGTTTACAACTCAATGAATTGCATTAACTTCTAAAACTCTAAGCCTATTTATAGGTTATGAAAATAAATCCAGATCGTAGATCTTTGATAGGATTTCTCTTATCTGTTGATCTGCAGATTCGATCTTGATGGTTGATCATGGATATATTTTAACCATGGCCTTTAGATCTGATTTTTGACCGTTGAAGCTTTTAACAAGCTTTAATTAAAAGCTTTAAAAAGCTTTAATTAAAAGCTGTTATCGGCTTTTAATTCTTTGACTTTTTGAACGTTGAAGCTTTTAACAAGCTTTAATTAAAAGCTTTAAAAAGCTTTAATTAAAAGTTGTTATCAGCTTTTAATTAAAAGTTTTAATAAAAGCTTTTAATTAGCCATTATAACTTTTAATTAAAAGCTTTAATAAAAGTTATAATCGGCTTTTAATTAAAAGTTTTAATAAAAGCTTTTCGTAAGTAGATCTTCTAGGTGATTTCTGACCAACTGGAATTAGGCTCACCCGAACCCGACTCCAGCCTTTCGCCCCTCGAGCGTCCTTCCTCCCGGCTTCTCGTCCCTCGGACACCGCGCACGTCCTTCTCGTTCCACCGGCGTACTCTTCCGCAGCTTCCGCGTCCCTCGGATTGCACCGAGCCCGTCGGCTCGCTTTCCCGCGCAATCCTTCTCGTCCGCCACGTCTTACGCTCGACTTCCTCCGTACCTAAGCTCCTGCACACTTAGCAGAGGGATCAGTAAACCAACAGGACCCAACTAACTTGGTGGATCACATCAAAATTAACCGGGGCACCAACAGGATGTGGGCGTTAGATCTCCCCAGGACGCAGTCCGGGTCGGGTAAGTCCGGTGGCGATCCCGGCGGTCGGGGGGCCTAGGCAGAATCCACCGACTGCTCGTAACTTGTTTCCTCGGGAGGAGCTAGCCGAGTTCGAGGAGATGAATGAGGAACAGGCCAACCAGCAGAACGCCGTCCGGGGAGGGGTCCATGTGATTTCGGGCGGGCCGACCAGCGGAGACTCAAACCGCGCCCGAAAAGCACAGGTACGCCGATTAGAAATTCATCAAGTCGGGACTAGTGCCGCTTAGGCGCAAGGACCCCAAATTAGCTTCGGGCCCTAGAAGAAAGCTTTTGATCAATTGCAGATTGAGCCATCCCAACTGGAGTTAGTGGCTACACCGTTGTTTGGATTCATGGGGAACCAATTGCAGCTGATCGGGCAGATTCACCTAGCTGTATCCTTAAGCGAGGAGCCCTTGAAGAGATCTAGATGATCCACTTTCTTATTAGTGGATGCCCCCTCAGCTTATAATGTGATCTTGGGATGACCGACCCTCAATGAGTTCTGAGCAATGGTCTCGACATTTTATCTCAAGATAAAATTCCCAGTCGGCGACAAGGTCGGGGAAGTTAAACGAAACCAACGAGTGGCGTGTCGTTGTTATGTGGACGATGTCCAGATCGAGAGTCAGAAGTCCCAGTGCACGCCCACTAGATGTAATATGGTTTAGTCCTCTCCCTAGGCCAAGCTGCATGAGGACAAGGAGGAAGTCAACTACTCCTTGTTGGTGCCAGAAGCACCAAAGTTGAACCTATGTTTTGATAATGACAAAGGGTTCAGAAGTTAAGATTTGGTGTGATCTAACAAGCTTATTAAGAGTGCAGGAAAGTCCTAGGTACACTAGGCATGAAGTTCTGGTTCTATGAATTGGGCACTAAGTCCTGGCCGCGGGCTAGGCAACTAAGTCTTGACGTAAAGTTGGGCATGAAGACCTGGTGAGTAAAGCTGGGCACGAAGACCTAGTCGAGGACTGCGCACCGAAGACCTGGTGAGTAAAGCTGGGCACGAAGACTTGATCGCGGATTGGGCACGAAGACCTGGCGAGTGAAGCTGGGCAAAAGTCCAACTGGAGGAGCCGGTTGGCAAAAAAGTAAAATCTCCCGAGAGGAGTAGGTGAGGATGCGTTCCCCGTAAGAGGGAACATTAGGCGTCGGTTCGACCTAGGGTTCCAGCTGGGAAACCCAAAGTCAGAACCAAGACAGCTCAGGCTGTAAATAATGTTCTAATCTTATGCTTTGTATATCTTTGGAACTAACCCTGGTTGTAGGAACGAATGGAAGGAGTTTTCTGTACTCAGGCGCCTCAATGGAGTGAGGCGCCCTAGCTGGGCTAGGTGCCTGTATTGATACAGGCACCCCAGTGAAGGGTTAAACAAAGCTTCGAAGCAAACTGCCACGCAAGCCTTCTAACCAAGTCAAGCTAGGCGCCTGTGTTAACACAGGCGCCCCAGTCAGCTCAGGCGCCCCAGTTGAAGGGATAAGCGCTGGCCGAGTCTGCGGATTAGAGTTCGCGCAGGAGAGGCCACGTGTCAAGCACCCCGTTCAACACAGGCGCCCCACTGACTACTATAAAAGGGGTTCACCCCCAAGGCTTCCACATCAATTGCTTTCAACTCTTACGCTCAAGTGCTC
This sequence comes from Boesenbergia rotunda, assembly GCA_024364735.1. Taxonomy (NCBI): domain Eukaryota; kingdom Viridiplantae; phylum Streptophyta; class Magnoliopsida; order Zingiberales; family Zingiberaceae; genus Boesenbergia; species Boesenbergia rotunda. The sequence goes on from JAGFNQ010005981.1 coordinate 11,781, forward strand.
CGCTTCGACAAGTTCTGTACTCGTGATTCAAGCGCTGACGATGACCCACTGCTCTGGAAACTTCCAACCTCTTTGGTCGTCGGTAAAAGCTAATTTTGATAAGTGCTGTAATTGTTTTTCAATTCTATATTTGTACTCTCGACTTGTAATTTTTTACGAAAATATAGAATTGCCCATCGTAAACGGTCAAGGACCGTGGGCCTTGGAGTAGGAGCCGACTGCGACTCCGAACCAAGTAAAAATAAATCGTGTTAGTGATTGGTTTTTATTTTCCGCTGTGCATGCAATTACTCTTCGCTTTCCGAAAAAGTTTACGATCGATATTCACCCCCCTCTATCGATTCAATCCGATCCCACAAGTGGTATCAGAGCGGGTGGCTCAAACATTGGTGGCTCAAACTTGGTGCAACCACCAGCTTGAGAATTTTTTTTTCGGATTTTTGAATTTCAAATTTTTTTCGCTCGAATTTTTCTCGTTAATCGAGGTTGGTGCAACACTACTCGATTTTTTTTCATTATTAATATTCTTCCAGCACTACTAATCCAAGACTCAGTTTTGGAACAAATTTTTCTTTATTCTTTTTCAGAAAATTTTTAAATGGCCATGCAAGAGGGATACAGCACCGCTATACCCCCTATTTTCAGTGGAGAAGATTTCTCCTACTAGAAAAGCAGGATGGATGTCCACCTGAAAACTCAGGTGGACATGTGGATAATTATCCAGTCTGAGCTGGAAATTCTAAAAAATGCACAAGGCGTGGTGCAACACTATACCGAGTGGGATGACCTGTTGGATCGAGAGAAACGATAGAGGGGGGGGGGGTGAATATCGTTAAACACTTTCGGATAGAAATTAGAGCAAGTACGCAGCGGAAAAGAAAAGCAATCGCGAACACATACTTGGTTCGGAGCCTAGGTCGACTCCTACTCCAAGGCCCACGGTTGCTGACCGTTTACTGCGGGCAACACTATAATCGCGCAAAATCAGTTACAGAAATAGAATTACAGTTAAAGTACAGTACTGAAATTAAACTCTTCTTTTTACCGACGTCCGGTTGTAGATTACTTTTTCCGGAGCAGTAGGACGTCGTCGACGCTTGTATCTTGAGTCGGGAGGTTGCCGGAGCAGAGCGCGGGAGCAGAAGAGAATAGGAGCGTTGAAAGAATTGTTGTCGAAGCTTGAAGGGTCGAGGGCCTTTTATAGGGGTCTGAGGGCGCCTGGGAGCACGGGGGCGCCCTCCACGTGGCCTTTGATCCGCCCACTTCGCGGTCAGCGGTTTATCCCTTCAAAATCAGGATAAACCCTTGACGGGGGCGCCCGGGACGCTGGGGGCGCCCGGGTTGACCGGGTCTCCTTCTTATCCGTTGGCTTCGAGGGATTTTGCTTCGATTGCTTGTGCTGGGGGCGCCCGAACCATCCGAGGCGCCCGAGAGCAGCGGGGGCGCCCGGGAGCACGGGGGCGCCCTGCTCAGAAGCTGCCGAAGCTCACTTTGCTCTGTTTTGTTTTGTGTTCACCTTGGGGGCGCCCGGGACACTCCGGGCGCCCTGGTCAGCTGCTGCCTCATTCCTTTGAGGCTCTCTGAGCTACAGACACTCGTTCCTTCGGTCCTGCATCCAGGGTTAGTCCAAAACAACAACAAGTAATAAGATGTTAGTTTATACAACCTTAGCTGTCTTGGTTCTGACTTTGAGTTTCCAAAATGGAACCCTAGGTCGAACCGACGCCTACTGTTCCCTCGACGGGGAACGCGTCCTCACCTACTCCTCTCGGGAGAATGTACCTGATGCCAACCGGCTCCTCCGGTTGGACTTTTGCCTAGCAGTCCTTCGCCAGGTCTTGGATACCAAGCTGTCCTTCGCCCGGTGCCTAGCATTCCTTCGCCAGGTCTTCAGTCCCAAGCTGTCCTTCGCCTGGTGCCTAGCATTCCTTCACCAGGACTTCAGTACCCTGGCCTTCCTTCGCCAGGAGCCTAGTTGTCCTTCGCTAGGACTTTGTACCCTGGCATTCCTTCGTCAGTGCCTAGCAGTCCTTCGCTAGGGCTTTGTACCCTGGCATTCCTTCGCCAGTGCCTAGCAGTCATTCGCTAGGGCTTTGTACCCTGGCATTCCTTCGTCAGTGCCTAGCAGTCCTTCGCTAGGATTTTGTACCCTGGCATTCCTTCGCCAGGTACCTAGCAGTCCTTCGCTAGGTCTTTGTTTCCTAACATTCCTTCGCCAGGTGCCTAGCAGTCCTTCGCTAGGACTTTGTTTCCTGGCAGTCCTTCGCCAGGGGCCTAGCAGCCCTTCGCTAGGACTTTGTTTCCTGGCAGTCCTTTGCCAGGTGCCTAGCAGCCCTTCGCTAGGACTTTTCCTGCACACTTGAGTAACATCATTAAATCACAAATAGACTTAACTTTGAATCCTTTGCCAATATCAAAACAAGGTTCGATATGGTGCTTCCTGCACCAACAATCTCCCCCTTTTTGATTTATGGCAACACAATTCAAAGTTAAGTAAAAACATATAATGGTTAATAACAGAAGATAAAAACACAATGAAGTATGAACGGAGTATGAACAGAATAGATATAAAAAATTCTTTATTTCTCATACTCCCCCTAAAATCCTGAATTCTTATGTTAAAACACTTAACTTTGACCTTTCCTCCCCCTTTGATATATATCAAAAACAAAACATGGGTGAACAGGGTAAAATTTTGAGAAGTTTTGCAAACCTAAATTTTGTTAAAAAAACGTTTACTTACAAGGCTTTGCAAAAAAGAATTTTACTTAGGCAAAATTTTGAAGGCAAATTTCCCAAAAAAGATTTGTTTACCAAAAAATTTTGCACACTTACGAATATTTGTTTGGAAACACTTTGTGCATTTTGGAAAACATGATCTGGACAAGTTTTTTTTTTCAAAAAACTTTACTTAGAAATATTTGGCAAAATTTTTCAACAAGTTTTTGCTCGGACAAATTTTGTGTACTAAGAACAAAAAATTTATTTAGGAGAAGACATGTATTTAACAAAAATTTGAAACACTTAGAAATACTTAGAAACTTTTGAAGCACTTTTTGAAAAAGAAAAATATCTCTTTTTCCTTTCTCTCCCCCTTAATGTGAAATTCTTCTCCTGTTTTAGACCATTTCTAAAATAAATTTTCTTTGAAAACGAAGGAAAATTTTAATGAAGAGTTTAATTTTCACTTTTTCTACTCTCCCCCTAGGCCATATATCAATAAAGAGCTCAAAAAAAATATATTTTGAAAGACATTTAAAATTTGTGTATCAGAGCTTATGGGTTTTGAAATCATAAATATTTGAGAATAATGTCAAAAATTATAATAGTTTCTAAGTAACAACATTTTGAAAGAGTGAAGAATTGATGCAAAAAAATAGAATTAGAGTCAGGTGTATATTTGCATTGAGTCCATGCATGACAAGCAAAAAAAATTTTAATCAATAAGTTTACTTGTTTTGAATATTTTGAAAAATACAAGTACTATAAAAGATATTGAGCTTTTTGAGAGATGCAAGTACACTGTATCTTTGAAAAATATAAGTCACTTTGAAAGATATTATGCAATTTTTGAAAATATAAGTATTATTTGAAAAATATGCATTTTTGAAAAATATGCAAGTACCTTTTAAAAAAAACAAATTGAGCCTTTTTGGAAAGTCTAAGTACTGTTTTTGAAAACTATTAGACTTTTAAAAATATAAGTAATTTTTGAAAAGTATTTATGCATTTTGAAAACATAATATTTTACTTGACTAGATTTCTTTTCCAGTCTGACACAATCCTAGGAAATCTTGTTAACTACAAGGACATTTTTCTAAGTGTCCTGGAAATTTCTCCAACCCAAGTAAATATTATTTCAAAAATAATTTCATATGCCACGAGAATTTTGAAAAATAAAATAACAGTATTTTGAAAGAAAAATTATTTAAGGTTTCAAAAGGATTTTAAACGTGCAGTGCATGAGAACATATAATTTAGAAAATGTTCAATAATTCTTTTAATTTGATCTCCCCCTAAACTTGACCCAGTCCTAGGAAGCTTGTTGACTATAAGCGATCTTCCTATGAGTTTTAAGGTTTGATTTAAATTATAAGAATTATCTAATAACTTCAAAACAAATAATTACCAAAACAAAACATTTCAGAAATCCTTCTTTAAACTCCCCCTAAATTTGACACATCCTAGGAGTCCTTGTAGATCATGAAGTGGACCTTCCTCTGTGTCTTTAGGGTTTATTAAAATCAAAAGAATAATTTTGAATAACCTTCTGAGTATGATAATTTTCAAGGAGATACATTTTTGAAAACATAACTTGAAATGATAACACAGTTTTCGAAAAATATTTTGAAATGATAATAATTTTTCAAACAGATAGTAGAATACGAAGGTTTTTGAATCAATTTTTGAAAACCTTAACGAGATGATAATAAGATTTAGAGCATACGATTTTTTTTTTGAAAAAATTTAAATTTTTCGAAAAGTATTAAAAGAAACTCCCCCTGTATCCGACACAGTCTGACTTTTATCTAAGTTTCTTAAGGGGTTCAGTGTTGAGCAGGTTTGACTATGTTGACTAGGGTTGACTGTTTTGACTCAGTTGACAATGTTTGACCAATCAATAACTAAATCAAACAACCCCCTAGATTATATTTAAAACGAGTCTATCGAGATATTTCACATGAAATTTCATATTAAAAAAAACGTTAGAATTGAAAGAGTAGGGTACCATAAACTGAATTAATTTGAAAAATAGAGATAATTTTGAATAACTTTTGAAAACATTTTTTTTTATTTAAAAGGATAGTGAATTATGCTTTTAGGTCCTAGATGTCTCACCCAGTTCTACGTGGTCAAGCATGTTAACCTTATGGGTTATGTGAGACAAATATTTTAATTTTGAAAATAAATGATTGACAATTATTAAATTGAATTTTGAGAATAATTAATTAAGTTGAATTTGAGAATAATTAATTGAATTATTTTGAATTTGATTAAATTGATTTAATTAAGATTTAATAGAATTTAGTTGGTTGGGTTGGACTCAACTTTTAGGTCCTAAGCATCTCACCCATTTCTAAGTGACAAAACAGGATATCCTTAACTGTTTTGTGAGATGCATTAATTTTATCTTTTGATGTTAACACTATGATTTAATTGAAGCTTGTGTTAGATTCGAGTTTAACAAATAATAATTTAAAAGTGAGTTTCGATAATTGGCTTCCAGGTCTTGGCGAGACACAGAGGCCTTCTCTGGCCGTAGCCTTATTGGATCAACAACCCTTTCCTAGACAAAGCCTTTTAAAGAAAGATCATTTTCAAATCATTGTATGAGACACTCTGGTCTAATTAGCTTAGGATTCGGAGAGGTAGCTTCGGCTAGTTCCACTGGACTAAAAAGACCAAATAAGGTACTCCTTACCCTACTTGATTCCTTAGTCAGGCTTCCCTAACGTACTATCATCAAACCTTGTCCTAATACTAGGTTGTTCAAGTTTCAATTAATCAGGTTAGTCCTTAAACTAACCAATCCTAATTTTAAGCAAAAAAAATAAAAATAAAATAACAAACAACACACAATTAAAGCAAACAAAAAAAATGATCTAAGTTATATCATAATCGAAATAATACTCAGGTTTTTTAAAATCAACAAGGTTGGGAATTAAATTTTCTGACATATTAACCTTAACTATTTTGTATGAATTAATTACGTTCTTTGAGGTAAATATTAGATTTTCAAATATCGTAAATTTACCTTTTGATTCCCGGTTGGGAATCTCCCCCTTGATACTTGCCGTCTTTAGCATCTTGTAGTGGTTGCGAGTCATCCGGGCCAGCTTCCGATCATCCCCTTCTTCGTCGTCAAATTCTGAGTCTGAGTTGGACTCAGGTATTGGTTGAGGCCTCTTTTGCAATTCTCTTGGAGTTTTTCCTGCAATAAAAACTATACCTTCCTCGTCGATTGCAATATCAGCTTGATTATTTAATCTTAATTCAGAAAATGATTCAAAATTAATTACCGATTTTGTTTCAGAAAGCTCGTCGTTTGACTCTGGTTTGATTTCGACGTCGGGTGTCGAGTCTGTCCCAGCTACTTGTTCTTGAGCTTCTAAGATCTCAACATCGGAGCTCTCTTCGTGTAGATTGATTAGCTTTTCCCACATCTCCTTGGCACAGTTGAAGGATCCGACCCGCTTCAGTTCTTCTTTGGTCAGGCCGCATTGTAAGATTGCTGTTGCCCTGATATCAGTCTCGATCTTCCTCAGAGTTGGTTCGTCCAATTTATCCCAGGCGATCGATGATCCATCTTCTGTGGGGAGGGAGAACCCTGTTTGAATGATCATCCATATGTCCATATGGGCCTTCAGATGGAACTCCATTAGACTTCTCCAGGAATTGAAGTTCTCGCCGGAGAATAGCGGTGGACGGGCACTGTTCCATTCTTGGTTGGCCATTTAGTTTAACCTCGTACAGAAAAGAAGTAACAAAAATATACCAAGACTTGGTCTTGGATTAGTAGTGCGGGAGAAGGGAAAAAATAGCTTAAAATAAATATTGCACGAATTTCGAGGCGGGATAATAATAAAATAATAAAAACAAATTTTGACAAATTTTTGAAAATATTAATTTTGTCAATTCTGATTAATGATGAAAAATTAAAAATTTAACGTTAAAAAAAATTTGCTCGAATTAAGGTAGCACGAATTTCGAGGAAAATATTAAAATAATAAAAAAAGTTTATGACAAATTTTCAAAAATTGTTCGTTTTATCAATTTTGACTATAGTGAAAAAATGAGAATTCAAAATTGAAAAAGGCGTAAGAATATTTTAAATACACCTACAGATATTATTTATTTGAAAATAAAAAGCGAGACTGATCGAGTGGTGTTGATTAACAAAAAGAAAAGAAATACACTAAAAAATTTCATAAATCCGAAAAACTCTCAAATTGGTGGTTGCACCAAATTTGAGCTTCCCCGCTCTGATACCACTTGTTGGATCGAGAGAAACGATAGAGGGGGGGGGTGAATATCGTTAAACATTTTTCGGATAGAAATTAGAGCAAGTACGCAGCGGAAAAGAAAAACAATCGCGAACACAGGTATTTTTACTTGGTTCGGAGCCTAGGTCGACTCCTACTCCAAGGCCCACGGTCGCTGACCGTTTACTGCGGGCAACACTATAATCGCGCAAAACCAGTTACAGAAATAGAATTATAGTTAAAGTACAGTACTGAAATTAAACTCTTCTTTTTACCGATGTCCGGTTGTAGATTACTTTTTCCGGAGCAGTAGGACGTCGTCGGCGCTTGTATCTTGAGTCGGGAGGTTGCCGGAGCAGAGCGCGGGAGCAGAAGAGCGTAGGAGCCTTAAAAGAATTGTTGTCGAAGCTTGAAGGGTCGAGGGCCTTTTATAGGGGTCTGAGGGCGCCCGGGAGCACGGGGGCGCCCTCCACGTGGCCTTTGATCCGCCCACTTCGCGGTCAGCGGTTTATCCCTTCAAAATCAGGATAAACCCTTGACGGGGGCGCCTGGGTTGACCGGGTCTCCTTCTTATCCATTGGCTTCGAGGGGTTTTGCTTCGATTGCTTGCGCTGGGGGCGCCCGGACCATCCGGGGCGCCCGAGAGCAGCGGGGCACCCGGGAGCACGGGGGCGCCCTGCTCAGAAGCTGCCGAAGCTCACTTTGCTCTGTTTTGTTTTGTGTTCACCTTGGGGGCGCCCGGGACACTCCGGGCGTCCTGGTCAGCTGCTGCCTCATTCCTTTGAGGCTCTCTGAGCTGCAGACACTCGTTCCTTCGGTCCTGCATCCAGGGTTAGTCCAAAACAACAACAAGTAATAGGATGTTAGTTTATACAGCCTTAGCTGTCTTGGTTCTGACTTTGAGTCTCCAAAATGGAACCCTAGGTTGAACCGACGCCTACTGTTCCCTCGACGGGGAACGCGTCCTCACTTACTCCTTTCAGGAGAATGTACCTGATGCCAACCGGCTCCTCCGGTTGGACTTTTGCCTAGCAGTCCTTCACCAGGTCTTGGATACCAAGCTGTCCTTCGCCCGGTGCCTAGCATTCCTTCGCCAGGTCTTCAGTCCCAAGCTGTCCTTCGCCTGGTGCCTAGCATTCCTTCGCCAGGACTTCAGTACCTTGGCCTTCCTTCGCCAGGTGCCTAGCTGTCCTTCGCTAGGGCTTTGTACCCTGGCATTCCTTCGCCAGTGCCTAGCAGTCCTTCGCTAGGACTTTGTACCCTTGCATTCCTTCGCCAGGTACCTAGCAGTCCTTCGCTAGGTCTTTGTTTCCTGGCATTCCTTCGCCAGGTGCCTAGCAGTCCTTCGCTAGGACTTTGTTTCCTGGCAATCCTTCGCCAGGGGCCTAGTAGCCCTTCGCTAGGACTTTGTTTCCTGGCAGTCCTTTGCCAGGTGCCTAGCAGCCCTTCGCTAGGACTTTTCCTGCACACTTGAGTAACATCGTTAAATCACAAATAGACTTAACTTTGAATCCTTTGCCAATATCAAAACAAGGTTCGATATGGTGCTTCCTGCACCAACATGACCCACTGAAGAAGAAAATTGAGGCCGACGCAAAGGCGACCCAAATATTGTAATGCAGCTTAACAAAAGAGGAGCTAAACCGGGTAGGACCCTTCAACAGCGCGAAGGAGCTTTGGAACAAGCTGATCGAGCTGCACGAAGGCACTTCCAACACGAGGATCAACAAAAGAGATTTGTTGCTTAACAGACTCTACACAATCAAAATGCACGACGGCGAGACTACAACCCAACTCCACGCCAGAATCCAAGAGCTGATGAATGGACTGCACACGATAGATCACAAGGTTGAAAACTATGACCTGATAAGGTATACTTTAAATTCTTTTCCTAGAAACTCACTGTGGGCATCTATGGTGGATGCTTACAAAGTTTTAAGGAACTTATCTAAAATAAAGCTAGATGAGCTCTTTTCTGAATTAGAACTGCACGAACAGACTAACACTACCTTGATCGAGAAAGGTATAGCTTTTGTTGCTTGATCGAGAAAGGTATAGCTTTTGTTACAGGAAAATCTCAAGGAAAAGCTCCCAAAAAGAAGCCTCAACCAGCACCCGAGTCCGACTCAGACTCGGAATCAGAAGATAGTGAAGGAGATCGATCCAAGTTGGTTCGGCTTGCTCGGGATTACTACAAAGAACTAAAGTACCAAACGAGCAAGAAGAAATCAAGCCGAAGAAAGGAAGATCCAGCAGAACCTTCAACGAGCTCGTAGAACAAGACCAACATTATTTTCTATGAATGCAACAAAAAGGGACACTTCAAGTCAGAGTGTCCCAACCTGAAGGAAACCAAGAAGGTTCGCAGAAAGAAGGCTCTTCAAGCCACCTGGGACGAATCATCTTCCGAAGAAGAAGAAGAAGTCACACACGCGAATCTACTCGCCCTAACCACTTTGGAAAACGTCGACTCCGGATCAGAATTGGAACCAGACGACGGAAGACTCACAATCTCGGAGAACGGGCAAATCACTGTAAGAGGTTACTCTGAATATGAATTGTCAAAATTAATTTCTTACTTGTCTCGTAACTTAGCGAAATCTAAAATTCGGGTTGAGTCCCTCCGACAGGAAGTAAAACGCCTGAAAGAGGAAGCCGACTCGAGGTCCTTGACCGAGCAAATTCAAGAAGGAACCTCAACTCAAGTTCAAAAGCTTGAGGAAGAGAATTCCTCCTTGAAAACTCAAGTCAAGGAGCTCAAAGTAGCCTTAGAACGGTTCACTTCGGGTTCCAAGGATCTTGACATGATCCTTGGAAAGCAGAAGTCCGTTCTTAATTGATCTGGATTAGGCTATCGAACTAAGTCGAGACAACGTGCATATTATTCTGTATTGAACCATTCTAGAACCCAAGTCCAAGCATAGGTCCCCAAGCTATGTTTAAATAAACAAGCTGGACCAAAGCAGTATTGGATCCCCAAGGACAAGATTCACATCTTGCCTAACCCTTATCGAGGCTATAGTACAGGGGGAGCCAATATAAAAACCATACGTATAATTAGATGATTTTTTTGCTTGATTGCTTGTTTATTTCCTTTTGCAATTTTGATTATTATCATGCTTAGATTTAGGATTGGTTAGATTAAGGACAAATGATAAAGTTGAAAGTTGAACAACATAGTATTGTGTGGAGGTGAGATGATAGTTCGTTAGGGAAGCCTTTCTGGTGGAACTAGCCGAAGCTACCGATCCAAGACTCAAACTAGTTAGATCAAAATCTTTCAAGAAGTAACTTGAAGATGAATTTTCAGTAAAAAGCTTTGTCAAGGAAAGGGCTGTTGCTCCAATAAGGCTACGACCAAAGAAGACCTTGTGCCTTGCCAAGACCTGGAAGTCAATTACTGAAAATCAAATTCAATTCACTACTTGTTAAATTTGAATCTAACACAAATTTTAATAAATCTTAGATTCAACATATTTTCAAAATCAATAACCTTAATAGTTTTCTAAATTAAATCAATGTCTTCAAAACTAACCATGTTTTTCAAATTTAAAAATTTTATTTTGAAAACATGTCTCACAAAATCCATAAGGTTAACATGTTTGATAACACTAGATTGGGTGAGATAGACTAGGCTATGAAATTCAATTTAAGTTATTCCTAACTCTAATGGATCCAAATCAACAAATACTTTATGTGTAGAAACATAAAGATTTGGACCAATGGATGTTGGATAGCGGATGCTCCAGACACATGACTGGAGACAAATTGAAATTCACCAAAATCAAGTTCAAGAACCTAGGCTCAGTAGCATTTGACAACAATGCTACACTCAAAGTTATTGGGTCAGGTAACATTGAACTTAAATCTGATTTTGTTATTAAGAAAGTACTCTTGGTTGAAAATTTTAAGTTCAATTTGCTTAGTATTAGTTAGCTCTGTGATACTGGTTACATAGTTACTTTCACCAACTCTGACTGCCTGATTAGGAATCTCCAAGACTCAGAAATAATACTTAAGGGTACTAGGAAAAACAACGTTTACACTATTATTCTACCCTTAATACCAAAATGCTTATTGACTCAATTAGAATCCAACCTATGACATAGAAGATTAGGTCACACTCATGTTAAACTAATTTCTAAAATTACCCAACTGGGTTTAATTAAAGGTGTACCAAAAATAAAGAAAACACAATTTGTAATTCATGTGAACAAGGTAAACAAACTAAGTCTACTCATAAACCAATTCAATCAGACTTAACCCAAACCACACTTGAGCTCCTGCACCTTGACCTATTTGACTCACATGGAGCCAAGTCACTAAGCGGGAATCGATACTGCTTAGTAATTATCGATGATTACTCTAGGTTTACTTGGGTTAGGTTCCTGAAAACTAAGGATGAAACCTTGAACGTATTTATTGACTTATGCAAAATAATTGAAAACCAAAATGATACGAAGATTAAGAGACTTATGAGCGATCACGGGGGAGAGTTTGAAAATCAAAGGTTTGAGGAATTCTACAAAATCAATGGGTATATTCATGAGTTCTCCTGTCCTAGAACCCCCTAACAAAATGGGATAGTGGAGAGAAAAAATAGAACCCTTCAGGAAGCCGCTAGGACCATGTTGAATGAATATAACTTAGCTAACCAATTTTGGGCAGAAGTAGTAAGTACGACATGCTACATCCAAAATAGGGTCATAATTAACAAAAGGCATAATAAAACCCCTTATGAACTGTATTATCATAGAATGCCTAACCTATACTACCTAAGGGTCTTTGGGTGCAAGTCCATATCTTGAACACTAAGGGCTACCTAGGTAAGTTTCAATCTAAGTCAACCCCAGGGGCCTTCTTAGGATATTCAACAACTAGTAGAGCCTATAGGGTTTATAATAAACAAACTCACAAAATTGAAGAAACTACTAACTTAATTTTTGATGAGGAAATTGAACCAAAAACTGATAATCAAAACTTGAACCAATCAACTATTGATCAGGAAGACAGTGAACCAACAATTGAACCTTCAATTGAACCTATAAATGAACTAATCCTTGAACCAACTACTGCGGTATCAACTGATCCAATAACTGAACCGACCCAAGTAGTTAAACTAAACACTGAACTGAACCGTCCAGCCGAACCTAAGGCTGAATCTAGTTCTAGAAGAACCAAGAAACCCAGACTCAATCACCCTTCTGATTAAATTATGAGTGATCCAACCTTAGGAGTCAGAACTAGGTCTTCCTATAGAAATCTTAGTTAGATCAGGTTAATTTCAAAAATTGAACCTAAGACTATAGAGGAAGCCCTACCTGACCCTGATTGGATCATAGCTATGCAGGAGGAGTTAGCACAATTTGAAAGAAACCAAGTCTAGGAATTAGTACCTAAGCTTGAGGGCAAATCTATTATAGATACTAAATGGGTGTTTAGAAACAAACGAAATGACCAAGGGAAAATTGTTAGAAATAAAGTCCGCTTAGTAGCTAAAGGGTTTAGTCAGGTCGAAGGGTTAGACTATGATGAAACCTATGCCCCAGTAGCCAGACTTGAGTAAATTAGAATGTTGTTAGCCTTTGCAGCCCATCAAGGGTTTAAGCTATATCAGATGGATGTTAAGTTTACCTTTTTAAATGAGTTTATTAAAGAAGAAGTTTATGTAGGACACCCCCCAGGATTTGAGGACCTAGAAAAACCTGACTATGTGTTTAAACTTAAAAGCACTTTATGGGTTGAAACTGTTGGTGCCAGAAGCACCATATCGAACCTTGTTTTGATATTGGCAAAGGATTCAAAGTTAAGTACTATTGGTGATCTAACAAGCTTACTAAGTGTGCAAGAAAGTCCTAGTTAATCTAGGCATTAAGTCCTGGCCGAGGGCTGGGCACCTAAGACCTGACCAAGGGTTGGGCACTAAGTCCTGGCCGAGGGCTGGACACCGAAGACCTGGTTCGAGGAATTAGGCACTAAGTCCTGGCCGAGGGCTGGGCACCGAAGACCTGATGAGTAAAGCTGGGCACTAAGACCTGGTCGCGGATTGGGTACGAAGATCTGGTGAGTAAAGCTGGGCAAAAGTCCAACCGGAGGAGCCGGTTGGCAAAAAGGTAAATTCTCCCAAGAGGAGTAGGCGAGGACGCGTTCCTCGTAGGAGGGAACATTAGGTGTCGGTTCGACCTAGGGTTCCATTTGGGAGACCCGAAGTCAGAACCAAGACAGCTACAACTGTAAATATTGACTTACATTCTTGCGTTGTTTGGTTTGGAACTAACCTTGGTTGCAGGGACCGAAGGAGTGTGTTTCTGTAGCTCAGAACGCCCCAAAGGAAGGGCGTAGGAAACTGGGCTAGGCGCCCGGGAGGTCCCGGGCGCCCAAGGTGAAAAGCCAAAACTGCAATTAAGCAAGAACGCTTCGAAATCACACTGGGCTAGGTGCCCGGGAGGTCCTGGGCGCCCAAGGTCAAAGCCAAAGAGGTAATCGAAGCAAATCAGCTACGAAGCCAGCGGACCAAGTCAAGCTAGGCGCCCAGGAGGTCCCGGGCACCCCAGTCAGCTCCAGAGGTCGAGTCGAAGGGGATAAGCGCTGACCGAGCTGCGGATTGAGTTTTTCGCAAATGAAGGCATGTGTCAGGCACCCCCAGGAGCACTATAAAAGGGACTCAACCCCATGGCTTCAGAACAACTACTTTCTAACGCTTCAAAGCTTTTCGTTCAAGCGCTCTGCTCCAGCAAACTCCGACTTCGAGATTCCAGCACCGATGATGACCGTCTGCTCCGAAGTACGATCCACATCGGGCGTCGGTAACGAAAAGTGTAGCCTTTTCATTTACTACAATATTCTTGTACTGAAATTTGTAAACCTTTTGCGCGATTATAGAATTGCCCAAAGTAAACGGTCAAGGACCGTGGGCCTTGGAATAGGAGTCGACCGCGACTCCGAACCAAGTAAAATACTTATGTTTTTGTGTGATTGTTTTGTTTCCGCTGCATTTTCTCTTTTCCTTAATCCGAAAAAGTTTTAACGATATTCACCCCCCTCTATCATTTTTCTCGATCCAACAGAAACAAGCACCTAGGACATGGTATGAACGGTTGTCAACCTATCTAATTTCTAAGGAATTTAACCAAGGTCAAATTGACTCCACACTTTTTATTAAAACCTTAGAAAATGATATTTTTATTGCACAAATTTATGTTGATGATATAATTTTTGGATCCACCAACTCTAACTTTCTAAAAGAATTTGTAAAAATAATGGAAAGTGAATTCGAAATGAGCTTGGTAGGTGAGCTCAATTTTTTCTTAGGATTACAAATTAAACAGACTAGAGATGATAATTATGTTCACCAATCCAAGTATGCTAAAGAGTTAACAAAGAAATTCAAAATGGATAATTCCAAAAGCTTAAGTACCCCTATGACTACAAATGTCAAAATTGATAATGACCCTGAAGGTAAGCCTGTAGATCTTAAGTTATACCGAAGCATGATTGGTAGTCTACTTTACTTAACCGCTAGTAGGCCTGATATATTGTTTGCTGTAGGAATGTGTGCTAGGTACCAAACTTGTGCTAAGGAATCCCACTTAGCAACCCTAAAAAGAATACTTAGGTACATTAAGGGTACTCTAAATGTATGGATTTGGTATCCTAGGACTTTCACTTTTGAATTATCAGGATATTCTGACTCTGACTATGCTGGGTGCAAATTAGATAGAAAGAGTACAAGTGGAAGTTGGCAATTATTAAGACATAGCCTAGTCAACTGGTGTAGTAGAAAGCAACACTGCGTAGCGTTGTTCACAACCGAAGCAGAATATGTTGCCCTAGGAGAGTGTGTAACACAATTTTTGTGGATGATGCACACTCTTAAGGACTTCCAGCTTGACTTCACCCAAACCCACGTCTTTATTGATAACATTAGCTCAATCAACTTGACTAAGAATCCGATTTAACATTCCCGAACAAAACACATAGAAGTCAAACATCATTTTGTAAGGGATCATGTAGCCAGGGGAGAAATAGTCCTTAAGCATGTGGACTCAAAATCCAACTTAGTTGACATTTTTACCATACCCTTACCTGAGTCTGAGTTTAGCTCACTAAGAAGGCAGTTAGGGTTATGCTTAGTAGAATAGGACTGTTTTATATTGTTTTCTTAAAATTTTTTATTTTTTATTTCAAAATTAGCAATTTGAAAAATCATTTCTTTTATCAAGTTTTTTTTTTAATTTTAAAATGATTTTCTGACTTAGTTTTTTCTCAAAAACTACCCCCTTCAAAA
Source organism: Boesenbergia rotunda (assembly GCA_024364735.1). NCBI lineage: Eukaryota > Viridiplantae > Streptophyta > Magnoliopsida > Zingiberales > Zingiberaceae > Boesenbergia > Boesenbergia rotunda. The sequence continues at coordinate 27,051 of JAGFNQ010005981.1, forward strand.
CTAGGGTTTTTGCGAAAATGGACTTAGCTTAGACCCTAACCCTAGAACTGCTTGCACCTATAGATCTAGAAGCCAGCATCTCACAAGCACCTTAAGGTACTTTTGATTGATAATCTACACTGGGTTGAGATGCTTAGGTCTATACATTGATTCAAGATACTTTAAGTAAGTGCATCTGTAGTAATTGGGGCAATAAATACAAGTTGAACAGCAATCAGGTTAAGTGGCAAGCTTAGAAACTCTAACTTGATCAAATCACTTAACTTGACTAACCCTAGTGAAAGCTACTATTTTATAACAGTTAGTAAGTAGTTAACTGGGTTAGACAGGACCCGAACAAGATCGGTTTAATTTGGGTTGGTCTATTTTTCTTGCTTGAAATCATTAGAGTTGGATCAATACAGAATTACAAATTATTTGACTAGCACTAATTTACTTGCATTAATTGTTATCAATTTTTTGATATATGACAAAAGGGGAGAGAAACAAGGAAAGAGGGATTTTTTTTTAATTTTTCATTTTTTTTAATTTTTCAAATTTTTCAAAAATTTCCATCTCTTTTTCAAAAAGTAAAAAAAAAAGTTCTAAGTGCTAAGTTTTTAAGTGCTTCAAATTTTTTCCTAAAGATTTTTTAAGTACTTAAAAATGTTGTTTTTGAGTGCCTTAAAAATGTTTCTCAGTACTTCAAATTTTTAAGTATTTCCAAGTGCTTTCAAAATACTTCGAAAAGGGTTTCAAAAATTTCTTAGCATATTTTGAAAAACATTTCTAAAAGAAAATTTCCCTTAGTAAATAAAATTTGCCTGAGCTAAATTTTTTTCTAAAAAACTTTTTGGCAAATGGCGCTAAGTAAATTTTTTTTGTAAACAAATTTTGTTAAAGTTTTTTGGTGAAAATGTTTTTAAGCAAACTATTTCTAAGTTTGGTAAATTTTCTCCCAAGTTCTCAAAATTGAAAACTTTTTAAGGGAAATCAGTTTTCAAAATTTGTCTTGCCTAAGTAATTTTTTTTTAAAAAAATTGTTAAAACAAAAATTAGGCTTACAAAACCTTTTCAAAAATCATCTAAGTGTTGAAAAGTTCGTGAATGCTTTTCTTTAAAAAACCTTTAGTCAAAAACTTAAAGCTTTTTGCTAAGATTTGAAAAACCCTTAACACTTAGAAAGTTTTACAAAAACTCGCATGACATTGGAAATTTTAGGGGGAGAACTTTTTCAGGGGGAGATAAATGAATTTATTTACTTATTGTTGTTAGATTACTATAATATGTTGTTTTAACTTAACTTTTTGAACCGTGTTGCCATAAATCAAAAAGGGGGAGATTGTTAGTGTCGGAAGCACCAAAGTCGAACCTATGTTTTGATAATAGCAAAGGGTTCAGAAGTTAAGATTTGGTTGTGATCTAACAATCTTATTAAGAGTGCAGGAAAGTCTTAGGTACACTAGGCACGAAGTCCTGGTTCTATGAATTGGGCACTGAGTCCTGGCTGCGGGCTGGGAAACTAAGTCCTGATGTAAGGTTGGGCACGAAGACCTGGTGACTAAAGCTGGGCACGAACACCTGGTTGAGGACTGGGCACCAAAGACCTGGTGAGTGAAGCTGGGCACGAAGACCTGATCACAGATTGAGCACGAAGACCTGGTGAGTGAAGCTGAGTAAAAGTCCAACTGGAGGAGCCGGTTGGCAAAAAGGTAAAATCTCCCGAGAGGAGTAGGTGAGGACGCGTTCCCCGTAGGAGGGAACATTAGGCGTCGGTTCGACTTAGGGTTACAGTTGGGAAACCCAAAGTCAGAACCAAGACAGCTCAGGCTGTAAATAATGTTCTAATCTTATGCTTTGTATGTCTTTGGAACTAACCCTGGTTATAGGAACGAATGGAAGGAGTTTTCTGCACTCAGGCGCCTCAATGGAGTGAGGCGCTATAGCTGGGCTAGGCGCCTGTATTGATACAGGCGCCCCAGTGAAGGGTTAAACAAAGCTTTGAAGCAAACTGCCATGCAAGCCTTCTGACCAAGTCAAGCTAGGCGCCTGTGTTAACACAGGCGCCCTAGTTAGCTCAGGCGCCCCAATTGAAGGTATAAGCGTTGGCCGAGTCTGCGGATTAGAATTCGCGCAGGAGAGGTCACGTGCCAGGCACCCCCTTCAACACAGGCGCCCCACTGACTACTTAAAAGGGGTTCACCCCTAAGGCTTCCACATCAATTTCTTTCAACTCTTACGCTCAAGCGCTCCGCTCCGACAAGTTCCATACTCGTGATTCAAGCGTTGACGACGACCCGCTGCTCCAGAAACTTCCAACCTCTCCAGTCGTCGGTAAAAACTAATTTTGATAAGTGCTGTAATTGTTTTTCAATTCTATATTTGTATTCTCGACTTGTAATCTTTTACGAAAATATAGAATTGCCCATCATAAACGGTCAAAGACCGTGAGCCTTGGAGTAGGAGCCGACCGCGACTCCGAACCAAGTAAAAACAAATCGTGTTAGTGATTGGTTTTTATTTTCCGTTGTGCAATTACTCTTCGCTTTCTGAAAAAGTTTACGATTGATATTCACCCCCTCTATCGATTCAATCCGATTCAACACTCCTCGACCGGGTGGAAACTTGAGTCAAAATAGCCATGGGCTTGCCGAACGAACTGAAGGAGCCACTGCTGGAATGCTTGGTGAGGAACTAGGACGTGTTCGCCTGGTCGGTAAAGGAGCTGCGAGGTGTCCGACCGGAGGTAGTCGAGCATCACCTGCACATGTATCCTAATGTCAGGCCGGTCAAGCAACATAAGAGAGATTTCAGTACGGAGCAGAACAAAGTCATCTGAGCAGAGATCGAGAAGTTACTAGAGGCCGGACACATAAGAGAAGTCCAATTCCCGTCCTGGTTAGCCAACGTGGTCTTGGTGGCTAAGCCTGACAACAAGTGGCGAGTCTGTATCGACTTTCGGGACCTCCATCGAGCCTGCCCGAAGGATTGCTATCCCCTGCCTAGGATCAACCAGATGGTCGACTCAACCGCCGATAGCAAGCTCATGTCCATGCTGGACGCATATCAAGGCTACCACTAGGTCCCCTTAGCGACCGAGGATTAGGAGGTCAACTTCATTACGGCAGATGGTACGTATTGCTATACAGTTATGCTGTTTGGATTGAAGAATGCAGGGGCCACCTACCAGCGTATGATGAACAAAGTCTTTCGACCACAAATTGGGAGGAACATAGAGGTGTACGTGGATGATATCCTGATCAAAATAGGTCAAGCGGCGGACCTGATGTCAGATGTGGAGGAGACCTGTCGAACCTTGCGCAGGTATAGACTGAAGTTGAACCCGACCAATTGTCTCCTCGGGGCTCGAAGCGGGAAATTCCTCAAGTACATTATTACCGAGAGAGGCATTGAAGCCAACCCGAGCAAGGTCCAAGTCCTGCTCGATATGCCCCCACCACGAAACCTCAGTGAACCGCAGAGGCTAACTGGACGGATCACGGTGCTATCCCGTTTTTTCTCCCAATCTGCCGAGTGAGGGTTACCGTTCTTCAAGACTCTTCGCCGGGCTACTAAATTCCAATGGGACACCGACTGCAACAAGGCATTCGAAGGACTGAAGGCCTATCTGGCCAAGCTACCAGTCTTGGCCAAGCCGGAGGTAGGAGAGGTCTTGTATGTATATTTGGCGGCCTCGGCAGAGTCGGTCAGTGTAGTGTTGATTCGGCAAGAAGGGGCCGAATAGCTACCGGTGTATTTCTTCGCTCATTTATTAAAGGGCGCTGAGTGCCGATATATAGCACTCGAGAAGTTAGCTTATGTCCTGCTGTTAGCTGCTCAACGACTTCGACCATATTTCCTAGTACACCCGATAGTGGTCCTGACCAACAGTAGTTTGGGTCAGGTGGTGTCAAATACAGAAGCGTCGGGACGATTGATCAAGTGGACAACCGAGCTGAGTGAGTATGACATACAGTATCAAACTCGGCCAGCCATCAAAGCGCAAGCCTTAGTCGATTTTCTAAGTGAGCTACATTTAGAGGAAACCGAAGGAGCTTGGCAAATCTACGTGGATGGGTCGTCGGCTCGGTAAGGCAGTGGTATCGACATTTTGATGGTTGTTCCAAAAGAAGAACAACTGCATCTATCCGTCCGAATGGAATACGGAGCCACCAACAATGAGGCTGAGTACGAAGCTCTCATCGCCGGGTTACAGACCGCCAAGCATGTAGGCGCCACTCGAGTATTGTTATACTCGGACTCGCAGTTGGCCACTCAACAACTCGCAGGTTGGTTCAAAGTCAATAGCGGTCGGTTACAAGCATTTGTGGAGACCTATGAAAAGCTATAGGCGGGGTTCCAGGAGGTCCAGTTGCAGAAGATCCCAAGAGAAAGCAACCTACGAGCCGACGAGCTAGCTAAATTAGCTAGCGAGGTGGGCTTTTGGGCGCTTCCCCAACCGAGCAGTCAGACGATGATGGTGATGCATATAGAGCAATAGGCCGAGTTGGAGCTCGGGACGGACTGGAGAGCGCCGCTCATCACCTACCTAGCAAGTGGGACACTCCCGGCCGACCGGGAGGAGGCTCGACTCTTAAGAAAGCGAGTGGTCTAGTATTCCTTGGTCGGGGATGCGCTGTACAAGAGGGTCTTTGCTTGACCACTACTCAAGTGTCTGAGTGAAGAGGACGCTGAGTACGTGTTAAAGGAGATACATATGGGAACCTATGAAAGTCATGCCGGAGCCAGGGCTATGACTCGGAAAGCGCTACTATCAGGGTATTACTGGCCGACCCTGTAGAAGAATGTCGACCAACTTGTCTCCACTTGCATATCATGTCAGAAGCACCATAACCTCCTACACCGGCCAGACGAGACGATGAAGGCATCAATGGTCTCTTGCCCGTTTGACAAGTGGGGTATGGACCTAGTGGGACCTTTTCCCACTGCTTCGGCTCAGAAAAGATTCTTATTGGTGGCAGTGGATTACTTCTCTAAGTGGATAGAAGCCGAAGCATTGGCGCGTATCACTGAGCACACGGTGATCAAGTTCCTGTGGCAGAACATTTTATGCCGATATGGAATTCCTCATAAGCTGGTCTCGGACAATGGAAGACAGTTCCAAGGCAGGAAGATCTAGGAGTGGTGCTCGGCTTATGGCATCCAGCAAGCATTTACCTCTGTGGCATATCTCCAGAGCAATGGACAAGTGGAAGTAGCCAATTGGGAAATCTTGAGAGGCTTGAAGACTAAGCTGGACCATGCGGGCGACACCTGGGTCGACGAGTTGTCGAGCGTTTTGTGGGCTCAGCGGACCACACTGAGAGAGACTACAGGTCACACCCCTTTCTAGCTGGTCTATGGAAGCGAGGCTGTCGTACCTGTTGAGGTCGGATGTGAGTCTGACCGGCGCAAGGCATATGATGAAGGGAACTTGGAAAGAAGACGTTTAGAGCTGGACCTAGTGGAAGAAATTTAGGAAAAGGCCCGCCCGGATGTTCTCTTACCGCCAAAGGATGAAGCAAAGATATGACTGAAAGGTGTTGGCGAGGACGTTCCAGGTCGGCGATCTCGTATGGAAGAGAGTAAAGCCGGTCGGCGACGTTAGTAAGCTGGAACTCCAATGGGGGGGGGACCTTTCAAGGCAATCCAGAAGCTGGCATTCGGAGCATACTACTTGGAGAACGAGCAAGGAAAGAAGCTGGATCAACCCTGTAGTGCCATTCATCTCCAGCCTTATAGAGAGTCATAGTGAGGTCCTGTGAGTTGGTTGTACTTCATAACTCTGTAACATTAATGAAAAGCCGAGACCCTTACCCAATGTGCAGGCACTCCAGACTCTCACCTTATGAGCGAGTTATAAGTGGGCATGCCCCCACGCCACCGCTTGGCTCGGCTCCTTGATCGGACATGTGGCGACCTACGCTCCTTGGGATCAAGCCGACCGAGTGTTTAGACTCTCGCCTTACGAGTGAGTTATAAGTGGGCATGCCCCCACGCCACCGCTTGACTCGGCTCCTTGATCAGACGTGTGGTGGCCCACGCTCCTCAGGGTCAACCTACTTCCTATAACTATGGCGGTGCTCCCTAGCAGACGTGTGGCGACCCATGCCCCTCAGGATCAACCTAGTCCCTATGACTACGGCGTTATGCCCGAGTGGATGCATTGCGACCTTTGTTCCTTGTGATTGACTAAGTGTCCGCAGCTCTCTCGTAATGCCCGAGTGGGCGCAATGCGACTCGTGATCCTTAGGGGTGAACCAACCGAGGGCTCACAATTCCAAGTGCTCACTGTTCCGTCGAGTTAGCGGGCTAGTCCCATGCCTTAGCTTAAATTCTCATGATCTTGGGCGGGCATGCTGGTCTCTAGACCCACCCTTGCGAAGGTCAAAGTGGAAAAAGGGGGCCCGTGTGCAAACTAAGTCGGACAACCCTCAGAAATAATTAGGCACAGGAATACACAGACAAGGGAAGAAAATGCAAGATATATTAAATTCCTTACAAAGGGGAGGAATCATCCTCTACAAAAGCAAACAAAATAAAAGCAAAAACTAACTAAGCAAAACCCCACCCCAACCCTTACTCGATGGGTCGGAGAGCCTCCGCAGGTTCCTGCTGGGTCAGGCCAGACAACTCCACTTGCTGAGCGGGAGGTCGGGAGGAAGGTGACCGCCCTACATAAGCTAATCAAAAGTACTGATCATTTGTTGCTTAAGCATGGGATTCACCCTCCGGGCCAACTGGCGGATGAACCCCAGGGAGTTGATGTACTCGACCCTGCAAGCGTCCCACCGAGCCGCCTCTCCTGCCTTGTAAGCTCGGAGTTCTTCCAGCTCCGACTGGGCGGTTTCCCAGGCGGATTGTTGCTCCCGGAGTCGACTGAGTTCTTCAGCCTGAGCATTGAGCTCCTCATCCTGACTCGCCAGCTGGATCGCCAAGGAGTTGGCCTTGGCCTTCTCGGCTTGGGCTGACAGCTCTTGCTCTTTGGCCACCAACTTGGATTGCAGGGACTCGGAAGACTGAGACACCTCGAGGAGCTCTGCCTTCATCTTGTTTAACTCCTCTAGAGCCTGAGTTTGGAAGACCCAGGCCTTGCGCTCGGCATAATCCAAGTTGGAGATTCGGATATGCACCTCGAGGAGCTCTGCTTTTCTTCGATTCTCTACCTATAACTTTAGCAAGTGCAAGCGGAATAACAAATAAACAAACTAAAAACAATGCTAACGCCAACCTTTACGTGGTTCAGAGATGACGCTACTCCACGGCTATCCGTAAGGTGGACGATTCCTTGATCCTTCGGTGGATCACTCCCCAGATGCCCTCCGGCTAGCTCGTGTAGCTCCTTGTGGGTGGAGAAACCTCGCCACAATCTGGGACACACTTTTGAGCAACTAAGACACTAATGAGCTCTAACCAAGCTCATTTCGTCAAGAGCTTTCAGCCAAAATCGAGCCCCTTTAAATAGGTCTCAAGGCTGAACACCTCGCTACTAGTCGACTGCCCCCAGGTCAGTCGACTGATCCCACTCAAATTCGACCGTTGCAAGCCCAACGTTCGAATTTCCAGCCACTACCAGTAGACTTCCCCCACAACAGTCGACTAATGTTTCTGTGGTGTTTCTCAGTCGACTGCCAAATCACCGGTCGACTGCCCCACCTAGGTTTTCCTTCCCGAGAACAGTTCTCTCAGCACTCGACTCCTAGGATTTCCCGAGTACAATTCCCTCAGCACTCGAACCCTCACAACTTAGCTGACTCTTCACCAGCAGCTTCGATCTGTTACCTTCACGCTCTCTTCGACTTTAGCCCTCGTCCCTCAGATGCGCACCCACGCCCACGGCTTGCCTCCATGCCATCCTTCACGTATGCCTCGAAATCCGCATCCCTCGGCTCATCGTCCCTGCTATCCATGGTCCCTCGGATGCGCACACAAGCCCACGGCTTGCCTCCATGCCACCCTTCACTGTACCCGAAGCCGTCCAGCTAAGTCCATGTGTATCCTGCAAGACCTGCACACTTAAATACATATATCAAAACATAAGGGTAAACCTAACTTAAACCCTTTGCCCAAATATTAAAATATATGGTCACTCCGGACCATAGATTGCCCCAACAATCTCCCCCTTTTTGATGTTTGGCAATACGTTTAAGTTAGGGAAAACAAATATAATGTAAACATGCATGGATCCTATCACAAGGCATCCCCACACCTAACCTTCCCAAGAGTTAGGACTTTTACCAAAACAGGCTTTTTAAAACCTTCCCAAGGTTCCCCCTACATTGGACTTACAAAGGCTTTTTAAGAATCCCTCCAAGGTTCCCCTTACGCCAACAACGGAGTAACAATGCTCCTCCTTTACCTAAGCTCCCCTAGACCTAGGATTTCTTGCAAAGGCGTGTTTGGTTTCCCACTTAAACCCAACACTTCTCCCCCATTACCATACATCAAAAGACTCCAACAATTTCCCCTTTATTGGATCTTTTAACCTCTAATGATCATACATAAAGTGTACTAGCCCCCTATACACTTGTTTTACATCATTTGAACACTTTTTAATTGCTGAAAATCCAATTCAGCCTTTACCAGTCGACTGCCCCCTGGGCTAGTCGACTGACACTCTGAAAATCAAATTTCAGCTTTCTGAACCCAATTTCAAAA
>JAGFNQ010005981.1:36987-61465 GCA_024364735.1 Boesenbergia rotunda
TGGATATTCCTAGACCTACCCACCTTTCTAAGCATATGTCTCCCCTTCTTGGGATTTTTGCCTTGATCCTTAGGTCCAAAAGTCTTAGATTTATCATGATGTATGATTTTCCTAGGATTTTAATCTATAATATTCCCCCCTATTTCTATCATTATATCTAAATCCATGATTATTCTTAACAAGCATATAAGAATTTGAATTTGGATTTAATTTTAAACAAGGAATTACCTTTCCTTTTACCTTTGAAGCTCCCCCCTTGACTTGAGCTCCTTTTCTTTTCAAATTTCTTCAAGTGCGCCAACTTCTTGACTTCTCCTTTCTTTGGGTACTTAGTGTGGTAGTGTCCATGCTCACCACACGTGAAACAAATTATATCCTTCTTATCCTTCTTTGCTCCATCCCTATCACTCACGTTAGTTTTTAAACTATTCGAATTGAGTTTAGGGTGTACCTCCTTTTTCTTACCCAAGGGACACTTGTCCTTGTAGTGTCCCTTTTGATTGCACCCAAAGCAAATGATATGCTCCTTTGATTTTGCTTTAGTGGAGGTGAAAGCTTCTTCTTTCTCCGGTATTGAGGACGGTTTCACCTCCCCCTCAATCCTTGAAGTGGAGACTTCTTCTATCTCTTCCTCACTTGAAGATGTAGACGATTCAACTCTCTCCTCTTAGGATGTTGAACTTGACTCAACTTTCGATTGGTCCTTTTCCTTGGACTCTTCTTCTTCTTGTCCTTGGGTCGAATTCTCATGTAGAGCTATTATCTTCCTCCATAGCTCACATGCATTCTTGTACTCTCCTACATTTGACACAATATGTGAAGGTAATAAATTCAATACGATTCTAGTTACCTTCTTATCCGCCTCCGCTTCTTCTGTTTGACTCTTGGTCCAATACCGAGGTCGGAGGCGCTTCCCCTTCTTGTCCATTGGAGCTTCAAATGGAACTTCCAATGCCGTCCAATGATCCCAATCCATTTGGAGCCATGTCTCCAACCGATTCCTCCAATAGTTGAAGTCATCTCGGTCGTATGGAGGTGGAATTCTAGTGTCCCATCCTAGTGGACCTTCCAAGCCCATCTTCCTCTAGCACCTTTGCTCTCCCGGCGATTAGTCTGTAGACGAGCGAACCTCACTCTGATACCACTTGTTAGGACCGTGCCGTTAAGCTAGAGGGGGGAGGGGTGAATAGCTTTTCTTCGATTCTCTACCTATAACGTTAGCAAGTGCAAGCGGAATAACAAATAAACAAACTAAAAACAATGCTAACACCAACCTTTACGTGGTTCGGAGATGACGCTACTCCACGGCTGTCCGTAAGGTGGACGATTCCTTGATCCTTCGGTGGATCACTCCCCGGATGCCCTCCGGCTAGCTCGTGTAGCTCCTTGTGGGTGGAGAAACCTTGCCACAATCTGGGACACACTTTTGAGCAACTAAGACACTAATGAGCTCTAACCAAGCTCATTTCGTCAAGAGCTCTCAACCAAAATCGAGCCCCTTTAAATAGGTCTCAAGGCTGAACACCTCGCTACTAGTCGACTGCCCCCAGGCCAGTCGACTGATCCCACTCAAATTCGACCGTTGTAAGCCCAACGTTCGAATTTCCAGCCACTACCAGTAGACTTCCCCCACAATAGTCGACTGATGTTTCTGTGGTGTTTCTTAGTTGACTACCAAATCACTAGTTGACTGCTCCATCTAGGTTTTCTTTCCCGAGTACAATTCTCTCAGCACTCGACCCCTAGGATTTCCCGAGTACAATTCCCTCAGCACTCGAACCCTCACAACTTAACTGACTCTTCACCAGCAGCCTCAATCTGTTGCCTTTATGCCCTCTTCGAATTTGGCCCTTGTCTCTCAGATGCACACGTAAGCCCACGACTTGCCTCCATGCCATCCTTCACGTACATCTCGAAGTCCGCATCCCTCGGCTCATTGTCCTTGCTATCCATGGTCCCTCGGATGTGCACACAAGCCCACGGCTTGCCTCCATGCCACTCTTCACCGTACCCAAAGCCGTCCAGCTAAGTCCATGTGTATCCTGCAAGACCCGCACACTTAAATACACATATCAAAACACAAGGGTAAACCTAACTTAAACCCTTTGCCCAAACATCAAAACACATGGTTATTTTGGACCATAGATTGCCCCAACACGGAGAAGGGACGACAATAGGGATGGAAGCGAGTGGGGGGACCTCTCACTGCTGTAGTTGAGAGCCCACCCGAGTTTCTAGCTCAGCGTCGTCCATCCCAAAACCCTCTTCCAGAGCCGCAGCGAACATCATAGTCACGGAAAAAATAGACCTTTAGTTAGCTATAAATATTCAAGGGACAGAAGAGAAAACTTACCGAGCGATCTGGGTCGGGGAACTGGCGCTTGGCTAAGCCCGAACATGCATAGAATCTCCTCCCATAGCAAATTCACCCCATGGAAATGCCGACCCCCGATCTTGGATACGGCTGATTGATAAACGGGTAGGGAGCGATAATTCTTAGGGAGAGGGGGAGAAGGAGGTAAGTCTTTGATCCAAGTGGTGGGCCAGCTCGGGGCCGGGGTAGTGTTAACAAAGAAGAAGCGCTCCTTTCAACCTTTGTTAGAGGTCGGAAGTTTCGCTAGGAATGAAGTTTTGGCTCGGGCTTGGAAGAAAAAGTCGCCGACTCTTATTTTTTGGGGTAGAAGAAGTAGTGGAAGATCTCGGGTTGGAGTGGGATTTTATACAAGGAAAAGACAATGACCGGTCTGCACATCTAGCAAACTACATTTGGGACTAATTGGGAGAGGGGGATTTAGAAGTATCAGCAGATGGTGGAAATGAAAGGATGGATCGGGAATCGAAAACTGACCTGGAGGTGGTCTCGGGATAAAGTTATGAAGCTGAGAGGGGCACTCTCGGGTCGGTCGGTCGGGTCGGGCAAACGGAGGTGGTGGTCAAATGGGATTTGGTAGTCTGATTGGAGTTGGTCGAGGTCATGGAAATGAAGATCGGTCACCATGGTGGTGTACCAGGGGTCGGAAGTCGAGTGAGAAGAAGCCATAAGGGAGAAGACAAAAAAAAAAAGAGGACTAATCGTAGAAGGAGAAGATTGCCGGAAAGTTGGGATCGTAGGGCGGTTGTGGCCGAAGTTTGCCGGAACCCTAGCAGAGCGCAGGAGCAGCAAGACATCGGAGCAAAAGTAAAACGGTAAAAGTGGTGAGGAGAGGTATATATAGGGCCGAGCGGCTAATGGCAGCGCCCGATGGCGATCCAGTGAAAAGGCGGGAATAGATCCAGGCCATCCATGTGTGCAGCAAATAAACCTCGGGATAGTGCGTCGCACGAGCGACGCCCATTCGCTGTGTCAGACGACGGACGTTTCGTTACTCAGGAAACCAACAACTAAAGGACACATGGCTCTAGCGATTAATGAGGTAATTAATAGGGGGATACGAATCGACCCGTCAAGATTCGGAGATAAGATGTGAAAGATAGGCGGAGAGGATGATGCTGGCACGCCACTAAGCGGTCGGGCATTTGGTGGTGGAGATCGGTCGGGCAAGAAGCCTACTCGGGTATGCCAGGCTTGTTCTGAATTAATGGTCCAGTCAGTCGGACTCAACGCCTCCTTCGACTAGACTCGAAGGGGATGCTTATGATCCTGGCCTAGCTCACGTGTAGCTCGGCCGGCTAGCCTGACAGTGCTTAAGGACAGGTCAAGGCCATGGGTGCGCAGATAGATTACTGTAGCGGGCCAGGCTAGGGGCCCGAGTCCCACTCGGGCCGAGTCACCCAGTTAAGTGGCCAATCGGATGTACTCTAAGCTGGTCCCACCTAGAAACGCCGAGTGTCCGACTTAGTCTGCCGGTTGATACACATTCTAAATTAGTCCCTAGCGAGAGATACCGATTGCCAGGCCTAAGGTCATCCGGGCAACACTCTTGTTTGGTATCCAGTCGGCGGGCTCCCTACGCCCAGGGACGAGTCGGATTGGCCAAGTCTGAGTGCTCCTTGACTTGACGGGTACTCTATTCTAATCTAGGAGGAATTGGTGGCATGGCGAGATTTCACTCGGGGCAGTCGGTCGACTGTCTTGCTCAAGAATTGTTGTTACTCCCTGACACTGTACCGACGAAAGTGGCATGAGAATCGGCGCAGGACAGCTCAGGTCTGACACCACTCGTGTCCGAATTGTGAATATCCCACTGACACAGTACTTTTCTGACATACCCTAGCACTTCGTACCACAACGATCCCTGCTCGTGTCAGACGGGGCGACGTCGGTCGGCAAGCTGACAGTACCCCTAATCCTGTCCTCACATAAGACAAAGTGGTGGCAGACGTGGGGCAGAAACTGTCGGCTCCCTCGGCTATATAAGGTCCTCCGCACTCCACATATAGGTACGTGCGATAGAGTTTTGGTTACCATTTTTAGTTTCTTCTTCTGCGTTCATTTCTTCCACCGGAGACTAACTTGACCGTTGAAGGGCCTTGCCGGGGACTTCTCCCGATGGGTTGCTAATGGTCATTTTCCTTGTAGTTTCCGGCGTCACCAGGACCAACTCGTAACGCCACCTCGCTCTTCGACTGGATCAATCGTGAACCTTTTACTGTATTTTGCTGCAATTGCAAAATAGGGAGTTGAAAGCGGGAGTGTGTTTTAGAGGTTACTTCGAAGAGTCGACTTCAAAGAATCATGAGGAAGATAGGTATTGAAGGAGAAATTTTAAGCAATAGTGTGTTTGGTAGAAGGAAGAAAAAATTTAGTAATGTACGTATGATTTGACTACTTAAAATTTATATATACGGTGAAAAGAAATAGTATAAGGATTCTTGTAGGGTTTATTTCAGCTAGACCATGCTCTGATATGATATGTATCAGACCTAGTTTTGTCCATGATCAACTCTTCCTACTAATTTTTAATTTGGAGGATTCTAATGGTGTCATGTATTACATAAATAGAATTCTCAGAATCTATTTAATCTTACGATAAATTCATGCTTGAATACGACCTCGTGCATGATATCATACCATATCATACCCACAGTGGGCCTGATATTGGATTTGTATCGATGCTTACTTATTTTTCAAATTACTGAAACACTTGATTATAAATTTGAAACTTTGCCAAATTTAATTGTAATTTACTTTTCAGGGATGATAATGTTGTTGACAAAATTCTCTTAGAGATATGAAATACACTTAATGATAATGCTGTCATACGGAATGGAGTAGAAATATCCATTGGTGATAGACCTAGAGAAAGGTAATATACTTCATTATAATTCTCTCGGCGTCACGGAAAACTACATTGCTAAGTTTGAGAAAATTATAAGTTTTATATTTTAAATATAAACTATTACAAGTAGTTTTAAGTATGTATTTTTTACTAATGTCATTTCTGTGTAGGTGACATTTTTTAAGAATATGAACTGATCGTATTACATCAGATAGAATAAAGGATTTCCATCTATCTCGGGGGAAGACTATAATAAAATTGAAGTACAAGGCCCCACACAATGCAGATCGTAAGTAATTTTTTATGGTTCATAAAAACATATTCTTTGATGGTTCCTGTAATACGCTAGCCACAATTAAAATATTGGTTTTTTAGGGTGAATTGTGCTTTTTTATGATGCATTATACAGAAAGTTTAGTGTTTTAGAGATCAACTGATTTTACACAAAGCAAAATGAAACCTTATAGATTTAAGGTTGGATATAAAATTATGACAGACAAATACTGGAAGAGTAATCTGTAATTATTTTTGTGGATACAATGCATTTGTAATTGATGTATATACATTGTATATTTGTAGTTATAATGTATGTAATTTATAATTGTTATGTATACAATTCATTTGAAATCAATGGAACCTTGCTTTTGATCCTAGAGGGAAATGAATGGAACCATTAGATATATCATTTTGCGTATACAATGCATTTATCTTTATATCTATTATATATATATATTTATAATTATTATAAAAAATAAAATATTTCAATTTTGAATATCAAAGGGGGGCCTTATAATCTCGGATTTTAGGTCCAACATGGACTGATATTTTTTTCCATTTTAAAAATATTTTTATAATATATAATTATGATTTATTAATTATTTATAGGATAATCTTTTAATTAATTCTATATCTTCTAACAAACTATTTTTTATGAAATACTCAGGTATGAGGCTTACATTTGTTTAAACTTTAAACATGCTTAATGTATCATACTATCGGATAACATCTAGAAAGCCCTTAAATACACTATGGATATCACAATTCAAGTCCTTACAATACTATAAACTCATAATATTTGAAATTTTTACAATTAGATTTTTGTAGGTCCATCAGTGGGTTTCGGTGGAAACTCACTAATGAACTTAGGATATTTGGATTTCTCAATACTCGATATCACTGGTTAGGGTTGAGCTAGGAGAAGGTATTTGTGATGTCCAAACTTAGTTCTAATGAATATCAATGAAGTTCTCATATTGTGTCAGTTGGCACAGAACATTAAAATCATATAGCAGTTGTCTTGTTTTATCTCTCTTCTTTATCTCTTTATTTCACTTATCTTTATATTTTATTATCTATCTTAATAAATTTTTTATATTTATAATTTATTTTTATATCAATTATATTTATTTCTTATATTTTTAATCTATAAACTGTATTTATTTATTTATATTTTATATTTATTTCTTTATAGTTATTTTTTCTTTATATCTTAATTTCAATTATAGATATTTATGGTATCCAAACTTATATTTTATATTTTTTATATCTTTATATCTTATTATCTATCTTCATTTTTTTTCATATTTATATTTTATTTTAATATCTATTTTTTTATTTCATATATTTTAAATATATATCCTTTAATTATTTATTTGTAGTTTATATATTTTTATATTTTATATTTATATCTTTATATATTTTCTTAATCTTTATCTATATTTTTATATTATACATATTTATTTATAATTTAGAAAAAGAATATTCCGATTTTGATTACCATAGGGCCTGATATACTGGGATTTCAAGTCCAAAGTGGCATGATATTTTTCCCATTTTAAAATTGTCTTTTAAAATATATATTGATCATTTATTATTTATTGATAGGATAATCTTTTATATATTTCTTAATCTTTTCACAAAATAAATTTTTTGTTAGGACTTATGTATGATCAATACCGGCTTACATTTCTTTAAACTTTAAATGATCTTACATGTATCGTAGTATCGGACAACATCTGAAATGCTCTTAAATATACAATACATAGCACAATTTGATTCCTTTCGAGACCATCAACTCATAATTATTTATTTTAATATCTATTCTATTTTTTCTTATAATTTTAATCATTAAACTCTATTTATTTATTTATTTATTTTTCTTTCTTTATATTTATTCTTTATATATTTCTATATTTTCTTTATCTTTATCTATATTTTATATTTGTTACTTTATTATTTATTCTTATTATTTAGTTTTTGTTTCTTTATATTCTTTATTTTACTTTATTTTATATTTGTTACTTTATTTTTCTTTATCTTAATTTTCTTATCTTTAATTATATTTGATTATCTATCTTCAATTTTTTTCACATTTATATTTTATTTTAATATCTCTTATTTTTATTTCTTATATTTTAAATCTATAACCTCTAAATATTTATTTGTAGTTTATATATTTTTATATTTTATATTTATATCTTTAAAATTTCTTTTTCTCTTTATATATTTGCTCAATCTTTATCTATATTTTTATATTATGCATATTTATTTATAATTTAGAAAAAAATATTCTAATTTTGGTTAATAGAGGGCTTGATCTATTGAGATTTCAGGCTCACGTTGGGTCTGAAATCCGAGAATATTAGGTCAAACATAGGCCTGATGTACTAGGATTTCAGGCCCAACGTGTTTTGAAAAGTGCAACAACACTTCTCTTCAAAAATCTCAAGAACTGGCGAAAGTCAACGGAGGATATGAGTGATTTGAATCTTTGCGAAATGCTTTATATCATGCTGATTAGCGTTCCCAATCGATTGAACAATCGATTACGATGTCAGATCAATCAAATGTAACCGTTTGATCCTCACAATCGATTACCTGATCGATTAAGACATCTTTTGTTCTCGCAAGAAAATGGCTCCTAATTAATCATCTGATCGATTGACATGGCTTGATCGATCACCTAATTGATCTAGAGCCTTTCTCTTTCGCGAGAAAAAGCTCCCCAATCAATCACCTGATCAATTGAGTACTTAGTCTCTTAATTGATCACATGATCGATTAAGAGTGCTTCTATTCTGCCGACAAATGGCTCCCGCTCTCAATCGATTGGGATTGGGCCAATCGATTACCCAAGCCCTAATCTGCCTAACCTAAGTCTAGGGTGTAGGATCTATGGCGTCAATAGAGGGGGGGGGGGGTGAATATCGACTCAAAATTTTTCCGGAATCTTGTCGTTCGATTAATCATCTTTCTACCAGAAGAGTAGCGGAATAATAAATAAAGACAATAAAATAGTAGACACGTGAGATTTATTTACTTGGTTCCCAACCCCCCCAGGGTCAATACGTCCAAGGCCTATGTACTTGGCGTGAGTCCACTATTGGTCTCCTTTCCGGAATTTCTAGAGGAAGAGAATACCCGTCTTACAGTGTTATTTTACAAGCACATATAAATAAAGTTAAGTACAACTTGTAACTAAAAGCAAACCAAACAAATCGACGATCTCGACCAATCTGGAACTCCGAAGAGTAGCGCACTTCCTCCTGGAGCCTCCTTGGTCGCAGAGGTTCGTCTGAGCACTTTTTCTTTCCATGAAATGAGTAAACAAATGTAAAACTTGATATATTCAACTGAGGGGATGACACCCCTATTTATAGCATGCTCCCAAGCGCCCTAAAGCCCATTCAGGTGCCTAACCGTGGTCAAACTTGATCTGTAGCAGCGAAACCTACGCAGGAGATAAAACCTCCCATCCCAGGCGCTTGAATGGGATTCAGTCGCCTAACCGTGGTCAAACTTGATCCATAGCAGCGAAACCTATGCAGGGGATAAAACCTCCCATCCCAGGCGCATGAATGGGATTCAGGCGCCTGGGTTCCAGGCACCTGGGATGATTCTTCCCAGGCCTTGTTTGTTTTGTGTTTGCTCTCCTATCATGCCTCCAACTCCAGGTACTTGCAAGACAACAAAACACACAACAAACAGACAAACAATCTTATGCCTTAGTTGATTGATTTTGACTTTTGGATTTCACCCTGAAATCCTAGGTCGAACCAACGCCTACTATTCCACTTTCCGAGGAACTCGTATTTCACCTACTCCAATATGGAGAAGCTACCTTTTGCCACTTGGGACCTCCGGTTGGACTTTTGCTCGACCTCCGAGAACCCAGATCTCAAGACGTCCGACCTCGACCTGTCTCTACTTCTGTCCGTGATCCCCGCTCGGCAAAGTCTTCTTCTCGGTCTCCCAGACCAAGACTTCGTGCTTGGCCTCTGAGACTCCCGGACCTCGAGACGTCTAATCCTTGACCCATCTCTACTTCTGTCCGTAGTCCTCGCTTGGCAAAGAGTTTATTGCCCGATCCCCGACCAGGACTTCGTGCTCAGTCCCCTGGACCAAAAATTCGGTGCCCAACCCTCGGCCAGGACTTCTTGCCCAATTCCCCGAACCAGGACTTCGTCCACCTAGCTTCGCTCACTAGGACTTCTTTGCTAGTCATCTTAATCCTGACTAGACTTGGCTCAGTCCAGATAAAGTATATTCTCTCTGCCAAACATCAAGTCCTGTTTGGCTCAGTCCAAATAAGTATATTCTCTCTGCCAAACATCAAGTCCTGTTTGGCTTATCCCTTGGTCAAACTGACCAACCCTCGGTTCTCATAACTCTGTCAAACATCAGGTCTTGTTTGACTTAACCCTTTGGTCACTTTGACCAGACCTTGGTATATTGTCAAACATCGAAACACTAGAGGTTGACTATTCATGTCTGATGCTTTTTGCACCAACAATCTCCCCCTTTTTGATGTTTGACAATACTCTTAAGTTGGGTTAGGTTTAAGGGCTCTAGGTCAAAACTTGGGAGAAATAAAAAAATCTAACTTAAGGTACTCTCTCCCCCTTTGACATACATCAAAAAGAAATACAAGGATTTTAAAAATTTACACCAACAATATATGAATGTGAAAGGAATTTTTGAAAATACTTATGATTTATAAAAAAATATGATTTTCAAAAATCTCCTTTTTTTTTTTAAAACACTAAGTACTTGTTTTTAGAAAATATTCTAAAAGACACTAAGTACTTGAAAAGAATTTGAAAAGATAAGATTTTCTTTATAAATTTGAACTTCCCTAAATCTGACACAATCCTAGGAATCTTGTTGACCACAAGAATATTTCTATGTGTCTTAGGGATTTTTCAATCAAAATAAATATTTTCAATATATATTTTAAATTTTTGAAGAATAATAAATTTCTTGATTTGGTTTCCTCCCCAATCTGACCAATCCCAGAAAACCTTGTTATCTACAAGGAAAATTTTCCTATGTGACTTGGAAATTTTTTCAAACTCAAGTAAAAAATTTTTCTAAGGATTTTCAACAATGTTCAAAATGATGAAAAAGTTTTCCAAAACTGTTCAAAAAGATGAAAAAAGTTTTTCAATACATGTTTTGGAAAAAGAATGAATATTGTACTTACAATGATAAAGTGTTTTTGAAAGTATAGTATTTTTGAGAGTATAATATTTTCGTAACTTTTAATAGTTCTTTCAATTTGAACTCACCCTAAACTTGACACAATCCTAGGAAGCTTATTGACCACAAGTTGATCTTCCTCTGAGTCTTAGGGTTTGATTCAAACAAAAAGAATTACATAATAATTTTTCAAATTTAAAGTAGTCAGACAAAGAAATACATTAATTCCTTTTAATTAGGACTCCTTCTAAACCTGACACAATCTTAGGAATTCTTGTAGATCATAAAGGAAACTTCCTATGTGTCTTTAGAGTTTATCCAAATCATAAGAGCAATTAAAGCATTTTTTGAAAGATATAATCAAAAATGAAGAAGCATATTTTAAAGCATTTTTAAGCTTCCTTTTGAAAAATATAATAACTTTTGAAGAAGTATTTTTTGAAAAATATTTTGAAAGACATAATGAATTTGAAAAAATATTTTTCGAAAAGCACTTTAAAAGAGATGATAAATTTTTAAGCAAAAATCATCTTGAAAGAGATAAATTTTTGTAAAGAAAAATAAAGTTTTTCAAGAGAAATGTTAAACAAAGTTGCATAAAAATATAGACTCCCCCTGAACTTGACACCTTCTAGCTACCTTTGTTAGCTACAAGGACCTCTACCTAAGTATTTTAAGGGACTTTAGTGTTGACTTAGAAGGTATATGTCTAAGTGCAGGTCAAACAATTTTCAAAAAGATATATAATTTTTGAAATCTATTTATAAGTACACAATCATGCATGAAATTCATTAAAATATTATTATGTTGTCACTATTTTTAAGATATTTTTTTAAGAAAATATTCTAAGGATTTTTGAAAATATTTATCAATTGATTAGTTCTTATCATCTCACCCATTCTAAGTGTCATAGTACAAACAAGCATTGTAGTCTTATAGGTGTTTGTGAGATGCTTGATTAATTTTTCTCAATTTAATAATATAGATTGCTTGACTTTGAGTTAGATTCAAGTTTAATAATTAGTAACTTAAAAGTGAATTTCAATAATTGACTTACAGGTCTTGGCGGGGCACATGGGCCTTTTTTGGCCTAAGCCTTATTGGATCAACAACCCGTTCCTTAGACAAAGCCTTTTAAAGAAATAATTCTTTTAATTTACTCTTTGAGAAACTCTGGTCTAACTAGTCTAGGATGTGGCGAGGTAGCTTCGGCTAGTTTCACTTAGCTAGGTCAATCAAGTCGGGTACTCCTTATCCTTCCTGACTTCCTAGACCAAGCTTCCCTAACGTACTATCATCTCACCCCCACCCTGGTACTATGTTAGGCAAGTGTCAAACTATCTTTTTCCTATCTAGTCATTCTATGTTAAGCACAAAAGTAAACATAAATGACATGGGAGATATATATGAGAAAAATAAACAAATGCATGAGCATGACAGTTATGCATATATCAATCAAGTCAAATCGTTTTAATTAGATTTATAATAAAGTATCAAATTCTTGATTTGATAGAGAACGTGTGAACCCGCGAATATGCCAACCCACTTTGACAATTTATTATTATTAAGTTGAATGTTTCAGTTGGGTAGGATTTTTATTTAGTTTCATAACTGAACGTAATTAATTTGAATTTTAGTTCGTGGATTTTGTATAAATTTTGAATTAAGGATTAACATTGCTATTAAAGTTGAATAATTAATTAAGATTTAAGAGTTAATTAAGATTTAAATTGTTAAGAATTAAGTTAAGATTAAGATTTAAATTATCTTAAGATTTAAATTATCTTAAGATTTAAATTGTTATGAATTAAATTAAGATTAAGATTTAAATTGTTAAGAATTAGATTAAGATTAAGATTAAATTGTTAGGAATTAAATTAAGGTTAAGATTTAAATTGTTAAGAATTAAATTAAAATTTCAATTGTTTAGCATTAATTAAAATTTAAGTTGTTTAAGAATTAATTAAAATTTAAGTTGTTTAAGAATTAATTAAATTTAAGTTGTTAAGAATTAATTTAGATTTAAGTTGTCAAGAATTAATTAAGATTTAAGTTGTTAAGAATTAATTAAATTTACATTGTTAAGAATTAATTAAATTTAAGTTGTTAAGAATAAATTAAATTTAAGTTGTTAAGAATTAATTAAGATTTATGTTGTTAAGTTTGTGATTAATTTTGGGTCTAGTTACATCATTTCCATTAATTCAAAAATTTCTAATTCATTTATTATTTCTTTTGTTTTTACATTTACATGTTTATTTAATACTTCTGTTTTATTTGAATTCTTGTAAGCCTTTTTAATTATAGCTTCAATTTTAATAAATTCATCTTCATCTTCAGAGTTATATTCAGAATTATTAATTAAAATTATATCATTATCTTCACAATAGGTAAAATAATTTTAAAGATTACTAATTAAAGTTGTAGCATTATATTTAAAATCAGTAGAATTATTAATTAAGGGTTGACTATTAGAATTAACAATATTATCTTGAGGAATGTTAAAGAAGGGTTGAGTATTATTATCAGTATTATTAATATTATCTTCAGAAATATTAATTAAAGCTTTATCATTATCCTCAGAGTTATTAGAATTATCAAAAAGATTATTAATTAAAGTATTGGAATTATTTTAAAAAATTGTAGCATTAATATTAAGGATTAAGGAATTAATATTGTCAATGTTTGATTTCGATCCATTACTAGCTAATTTATCATGCAATATATTAAGTTTGCTATACAAAAAATCTAATTTATCAAAAAAATTATCATTGTTATCTAAATTATCAGAAGAATTGTGTAACTGTGCAGAAATTTGAAAAATATTATTATGAAAATTAACTTTTTTCACCTTCTTTATAGTGGTCGCATTTCTTGGCATTGTTGACCTGTTGATCTTCCTGTCTGGGCACTGATTTTTGTAGTGTCCCTGCTTTTGGCACTTGAAACATCGGATATGGCTTTTGTCCCTTTGGGCTCCTGGCGCTGGTACCTCCGTTGCCGTCGGTAGTGATGTACGAGTCTTATGAGTAAGACACTGATTTTTATAGTGCCCTCTCTCCCTGCACTTGAAACAAATTATATAAAATTTAAAATTAGACAATATAAAAATATATCTTTTTCACCCTTGACTCTCCCTCAATTGCTGACCTTCTTGCTCCTTCGGCAGTGAGTCCGATCAGAGCCACTTGCTCTGATACCAATTGTAGGATCGGTGGCGTCGATAGAGGGGGGGTGAATATCGACTCGTCAATTTATCGTCAGATCTTCATCGCCCGTTCGTTCGTTTTTGCTATCAGAGTGTTAATTAGTACGCAGCGGAATATAACATAAGAAAACACACAGCAAAAACTCGCGGGATTTACTTGGTTTCCAACCCCTCAAGGTCAGTACGTCCAAGGCCTAATTACGGGTAGCGCCGTCCACTAGTGGTCTCCTTCTGAAATTTTCGGAGGTGGAGAAATCCGTCTTATAGTTTGAATACAAGCACAATAATATAGAGAATTTATAACTGTAAGTAAAAGCAAACCAAACAAAAGATGACGATCCCGACCAATCTGGAACTCCGAAGCGTCACACACTTCTTCCTGGAACCTCCTTAGTCACAGAGCTTCGTCTCAGCACTTTTCCTTTGCACAGAATGAGTGAGCAGATGTGTAAGTTGATGTTATGAACTACTACACTCGACCCCTTTATATAGTACTTATTCAGGTGCCTGAATGGTCATTCAGGCGCCCTCGTCGCGGTCAAAACTTGATCCGGACTGGCGAATTCGACACAGGGATAAAGCCTGCCTCCCAGGCGCCTGAAAGGCTATTCAGGTGCCTGGGAGCTACTCAGGTGCCTGGGAGACTCTTTCAGGCGTCTGGGAGCCTCTTTTAGGCGCCTGGGAGCTCTTTCCTAGGTTTTTGTTTTCTTACGTCTGCTCTCCTATCTTACCTCCAACTCCAGGTTCCTGCAAGACAAACAAACACAAGACAAAACAAATAATCCTTAGCCTTAATGATTTACAGTCAGAGCTGTCTGGTTCTGACTTTGGATTTCAAATGAAATGAAATCGTAGGTCGAACCGACGCCTACTGTTCCCTTTCCTGGGGAATCTGGAGAAGTTGGTCCCGATTGGACTTTTGCTTGGCCTCTGAGAATCCGAAACTCGACGACGTTCGACTTCGACCTGTCTCGACTTCTGTCCGTGATCCTCGCTCGGTAAAGTCTTCTGCTAGGTCCCCCAGACCAAGTCTTCGTTGCCTAATCCCTGACCAGGACTTTTGCTCGACCTCCGAGAATCCAGAACTCAACGACATTCAACCGCGACCCATCTCGACTCTTGTCCGCGATCCCTGCTCGGTAAAGTCTTCTACTCGATCCCTGGATCAAGTCTTCATGCTTGGCTTCACTCACCAAGTCTTCGTTGCCCGATCCCCAACTAGGACTTCGTTGCCCAACCCTTGGCCAGGACTTCATGCTTTGATAAGGACTTCTTTGCAAGTCATTATAATCCTGACTAGACTTCTTTCTGCCAAATATCAAGTCCTGTTTGGCTTTGTCCAAATGTGCTTTTATTAAAACATCAAGTCTTGTTTGGCTTATCTCTTGGTCAAACTGACCAACTCTGGGTTCTCTGTCAAATATCAGATCCTGTTTGACTAACCCTTGTTCTAACTGATCAAACCTTGGTATTTTATCAACTTATCATATCTAGGTTTGATCACCCTGCCAAATATCAGGTCCTATTGGCTAACCCTTTGGTCAACCTAATCAAGCTTGGGTTTACCCTACCAAACATTAGGTCCTGTTTGGCTTAACCCTTGATCACTTTGACCAGACCTTAGTATATTGTCAAATATCGAAACTCTAGAGATTGACTATGTTGGTGCGGAAACCACCAAATCAAACCTAGTTTTGATAATGGTAAAGGTTCAAAGTTAAGTTCATATTGTGGTCTAATGCATTTACCCAGTGTTCAAGAAAGTCCTAGTTTACCTAGGCACGAAGTCTTAACCTGCAGGGTTGAGCACGAAGACCTGATCGAGGGTTGGGCAAGAAGACCTGGTTCATGAAATTGGGCAAGAAGTCCTGGTCGTGAATTGGGCACCGAAGTCCTGATCCGGAAGATTTGGCAGAAGTCTTAGCCGAGCGAGGATTGCGGACAGAAGTAGAGGTGGGTCGAGGTACGAACGTCTCTAGATCTGGCAGTCTCGGGGGCCGATCAAAGTCTAACCAGAGGAGCCAGTTGGCAAAAGATAACTTCTCCTGAGAGGAGTAGGTGAGGACGTGTTCCCTGAAAGAGGGAACAGTAGGCGTCAGTTCAACCTAAGATTTCATTTTGAAATCCAAAGTTAGAACCAAGACAGCTCCGGCTGTTATTCATGCATATATATTTTTCATATTGTATTGTTCTTGGATTAACCTTGGTTGAAGGAGTAAAAGGAGTCAGCTGCTGCTATCCCAGGCGCCTGAAAGGGTTCAGGCGCCTGACAGATGTCAGTCGCCCAGAAGGGTTTTTCTAGCGGATGGAGAAGCTGAGCTGGCAGGTTCGCCATGTCATCTTCTCAGACCCCCGTGAGCCATCAGACGCCTCAGTACTCCTAGGGGCCCAAGACCAGGGATATGTTTGGCCAAGTCTGCGGATAAGCACGCGCCAGATTCGATGACGTGTCAGGCGTCCCATACCTTATCAGGCGCCCAAGAGCATACTATAAAAGGGGCTTCATCCCTTTGCTTCAGAACAACAATTCTCAAACTCAAGCACTCAAGCACGCTCAATCATTCTTCCGTGCTCAAGTTTCCCACACCAACAACGCTCAAGATCGACGACACACTGCTCAAGAATCTTCGCCATTTCTCTGTGTCGTCGGTATAATTTTTGTTTATTTAATTCTGTATTCAATGCTTTTCGCTTGTAACATTTTCTCGAAATATAGGTTTGCCCAAGGAAAATGGTTAAGGACCGTGGGACTTGGAGTAGGAGCCGTTAAAGATTCCAAACCAAGTAAAAAATAAAACGTGTTAGCATTGTTTTATTTTTCGTTGCGTATTCTCTACATCTCCGAAATTTTTTAGTAATCAATATTCACCCCCCTCTATCGATCACAATGATCCCACAAGTGGTATCAGAGCGGGTGGCTCAATCTTGGTGAAACCACCAACTGAGCAAGTTTTTCGGAGTTAATCATTCGTTATTTTTGTTCGTGAGATTTTCATTTTTCGAGGGTGGTGCAACACCACTTAAATTTTTTATTTCTCATTTTTTTTTATTATATACCGCACTACTAATCCAAGACTAAGTCTTGGAACAAATTTTCTTGTTGTTACAAAATTTCAGGTTATTTAAATGGCCATGCAAGAAGGCTACAACACCGCATGACCACCTCTATTCTCAGGAGAGGACTTCTCCTACTGGAAGAGCAGAATGGAGGTCCACCTGAAAACTTAGGTGGATATGTGGATTATAATCCAGTATGGACTGGAAATCCCTAAGAACTCACAAGGTGAAGTTCAGGGATATTTAGAGTGGGACGCACCACTCAAGAAAAAGATTGAAGCGGACGCTAAAGCTACACAGACCCTTCAGTGTGGCTTGACAAAAGAAGAGCTCAACCGCGTTGGCCCCTTTAGCAGCACAAAGGAACTATGGAATAAACTGATCGAGCTTCACGAAGGGACGTCAGATACAAGGATCAGCAAGCGTGATCTTCTTCTCAACAAGCTGTACACTATCAAAATGTAAGATGGCGAGACAGCTGCACAACTCCACGCGAGGATCCAAGTGTTAATGAATGGTATGCACACAATAGGTCACAAGGTAGAAATCCGTGACCTAATAGGTAGACTCTAAATTCGTTTCCGAGAAACTCTTTGTGGGCATCTATGGTAGATGCATACAAGGTTTCAAGGAACCTATTTGACATTAATCTTGATGAGTTATTTCCTGAATTAGAGCTACATGAACAAACCAATGCTACACAGGTTGAGAAAGGTATAGGGTTGTTTGCAGGTAAAGTCCGTCAGAAGAAAAAGAAAAAGAAGCTACAACCGATACCCGAGTCTGATACCAAGTTGGAAACTGACGACGACAGAATCGATTATCTGGAGCTGGTCCGGATGGCCTGGAATTACTACAAGATGATAAAGGGCCAAAGAAAGAAGAAGAAGGCGGTTCAACAAAAGGATGATCCAGCCGAACCTACTACCAGTCAGAAGGCGAAAAGCGAGGTAACCTGTTATGGGTGCAACAAGAAGGGTCATTACTGTTAGTAGGAGCCCTAGAGCCAATTATGTGATGATTGACTAGGGACTTTTTGTATCATATTCTTTCATTAATAAAGGAATGTTTGGTTATTATACTTTATATTTGTGCCAAATAACTAAGTATAATAATGTCCTTGGGTAGTAAGTTCTTATCTATATTATATCGATTGGTTGAATCAATAGTGAGATGATGTAGAGAACACTATACTAAACAATTCCTAGTCAAGCATTAATATTCAAGGTCAAGATTAATGCATGGAGACTAGCATGTAAGTCAATTGATGACTTGAGCTCACAAGTCATGAATATATGATATCAAGTTGATACATGGGTATATATTAGAGAATGTGTACTGATTTTGTAGGATTGATGTCGATCGATAGAGGGGGGGGGTGAATATCGACTCGTAAAATTTTGTCAGAAAACTCGTCGTTTGTCTTTCTATCAGGGTTAGTACACAGTGGAAATAATAATAAAGAAAAACAAAAGACAAGAGACAAGCGGGTTTTACTTGGTTCTCAACCCCCCAGGGTTAGTACATCCAACTCCAGGTATATGCAAGACAATAAACACAAAACAAACATACAAATAATCTTATGCCTTAAAGATTGGTTCTGACTTTGGATTTCACCCGAAACCCTAGGTCGAACCGACGCCTAATGTTCCCTTTCCCAGGGAACACGTCCTCACCTACTTCACCCTGGGGAAGTTACGTTTGCCAACCGGGACCTCCGGTTAGACTTTCGCTTAGCCTCCGAGAATCCGAATCTCGAGACGTCTGACCTCGACCCATTTCTACTTCTGTTCACGATCCCTGCTCGACTAAAGCTTTTGCCAACCGGGACCTCCGACTGGACTTTTGCTCGGCCTCCGAGAACTCGGATCTCGAGACGTCCGACCTCGACCCATCTCTACTTCTGTCCGACAACCCTCGCTCGGCAAAGACTCCGTTGCCTGATCCCCGACCAGGACTTAGTGCTCAGTCCCCCGGACCAAGACTTCGTGCCCAGCTTCACTCACCAGGACTTAGTCCAACCTACCTTCACTCACTAGGACCCAGCTTCACTCACCATGATTTAGTTCACCTAGCTTCACTCACTAGGATTTCTTCCACCTAGCTTCCCTTGCTAAGACCCAGCTTCACTCACCAAGGTTTCTTTCACCTAGCTTCACTCACTAGGGTTTCTTTCAACTTAATCACTTCTTTGCTAGTTATCATGATCCTGACTAGACTTGTAACGACCCGCCTTCTAGTACTAAGTTTTAAAGCGGATCGCTACTAACTAACTGATTACTGATCATTGTTTTCTTTTAATGCTAAATCAACTGGGAGAATTTAAAAATTTTGCTATGTACTAAACTAACAATTCATAACTTAAGCATGCTGCGGTAAATCATAATCATGTTGGAAGTACTAACCAGCCAAAATAAAATAAAAACTTTAATTTTATTAGCTTGGAAGGATTTGATCCCCTAACCTCAGCGTTGCATGACTGAAGCACCAACCAGCAGCTCTACCTCACATTCTGTTGTAAATTGGCACCAGTCGACTGCCCGAGGTGACGAAGCCTTCTGTACGATTTTGCTACTGGTCCCAGTCGACTGGTAGCTGTCGCAGTCGACTGGCAGTTCTGAAATTTGAAAATTCAGATTCCAGAAACGTGCCCAAGTCAACCCACTTCGTACCAAAAACCCCACAAACTCATATTTAAGCTTACTAACATGTATACAATGATTCTAGGCTATATTCTACATGTTTTCATGACATTAAAGCATACTTTAACCATTTCTAAGCATGAAATTAGAAACACAAACTTTGTATCAACTTGTTACTAAAGCTAAGCATTGTTCCTATCTAGATGCACCAATAGTAGCACTATAATATCAGAAATGGTTCTATAGCCTTAGATCATGCATTTTACTACTAGTTAACATGCACTTGAAATGTATCACTCAACATATCACATGTAGAAACTAGGCATGGCATGACTGCATGGTATTAACTCATGATACATAATCTCATACTAGAATTCTCGCAAGACTCATATCAAGAGTGATGTTATCAACATAACAAAGGTACTTAAAATGCGGAAAATGATAAACATGACAAAGAACTAGTTCATTTAACATTCTTAATCGTGCATCCTCATAATGCAAGTTCCCAAGGTTCTTTTCATTCCAAGTTCCACCATCACACACTCCCCATCATCCCTGCCGCTTCCGCTACTCTATTTTTCCTTTGCCCTTATCTGCAGTATAAGGAAAAATGAAACTATAAGCATAAAGCTTAGTAAATACCATCCTACTCACAAAACAATGCATATCTCGAAACTCATGCTTTTGAAAACACATGTAGGAAAAACATATCATGCTTGTCATTTATTCTTGCTGAAACATATAATCTAAACAAATATCATGACATACTCATCATACTAAGCACATGAACTAAATCATATTCTTATAACTAAATTCACATTGCAATCATAGAATCTAACTGAACTAAGCATGATCTTAAAACTGTTTTCACTTAAAGCTATTACTGAACTTTTGAAACTTATACATATAATAAGTGAAAATACTAATCATGCTGCTGTGGGCCTGGCAATATGCTGCTAATGCACGCATCCCTAAATAGATCCGAGGTAGCTAATCCCGAACCCATTAGGGTACTACTTACTAGGTGATCTAGGGGCCTAGGGGCAACTAGGAGCCCACCCATGGATGAACTAGAGTCCAAGCACATGCCATAAAAAGTAAAATACTTTCATAAATATTCTTTTCTTTAACATTGCATCTACTAGACGATCTAGAGCCTAGGGGTGATCTAGGAGCTCACCCAATGGACGAACTAGGGTCCATAAACATAAAGCAAGGGTAGCTAATTTCATAACATGCTAAAACTCATATCAGAGCTTCTTAACATTTTCTCGAGCACCTTGCATGCCTAAAACTCCCATCTTCTTTTAAGGACACTTCCTAGGCACTCGACGGTGCATCTAAACCCCAAACTAAAGGGGGAAGCACGTCCAACCCATCTAGTGGTGCCCTTAAAGTCGGTAGAGAGAGTAGATCTGCACATAAGAACATAAACTTGCAATTAGATAAAACTAAGGCGTTTAGGCATACGAACGAAGCTACTTATACTACAGGTGAGGGGTACTTACATCCTGCGCTTGTTCTTACAACTCTAATGCGTAGGGCTTAGGGAGAGGGAAGATCCTTGGAGTCTCGGAGGGGCTCTAACGACGGACTACTCCTTGAGACGATCCCCTAACGTGTCCTCCTCCTTGAATCCGCCCAACACAAGCCCTTGGACTCCCTCCTTGGGTTACCGTGAGTGAGGGAGAGAGAAAGGCTTGGGAGAGGGTGAGGAAAAATCACCCAAGAGGTAGGAGTCGGCGGTGAGAAGATGAGGGAAAGAATAAACCTAAAAACCCTTAAGTTTCCCCTTTTATACTTATGGAAAAATTTAACTAACTTCACCTTATTTATTCTTTTCTCTATTTTATTATAATGAAAATAGACTAGCCTACTTAGTAAGCCTTTTCTCCTCTCATAATACAGGTCTAGGGGTCAAACCCCAGTTAAACCTTTTTACCGCGCATTTTATTTTTATTCATTTTGCCTTATTTTTCCATGGAAAAATTCTATAAAAATATCCATAAATTTAGAATTAATTCTAGGATATTTCTAGAATTAGGTTTGAGAATTTTCGAGTGTTACAAGACTTCCTCAATCTTTCTGGTAAATATAATTCCAAACCTCAAGTTCGGTTTGGTTTACTCCATTGGTCAAACTGACCAACCCTGGGTTCTATTCATTCTGCCAAACATCAGATCCTGTTTGGCTTAACCCTTTGTCAAACTGATCAAACCTGGGCTTACCCTACCAAACATAAGGTCCTGTTTAGTTTAACGCTTGATCACCTTATATTGTCAAACATATAAATTGTCACTAACTTCAATATATTGTCAAACATCGAAACACTAGAGGATGACTGTTCATCACTGATGCTCTTTGCACCAACAATCTCCCCCTTTTTGATGTTTGACAATATCTTAAGTTAGGTTAGGTCTAAGGATTCTTGGTTTAACATTTGGGAGAAATCGAAAAAAAATCTAACTTAAGCCTCTCTCCCCCTTTGTCACACATAAAAAAAAAATAGAACTCTGAGATGCTGCAGGGGTACTGACATACTCATATCCTGGCATACAATACACCATAGCTGGAGTGGCTGTCTGGGGTGGACGGAAAGAATGTTGAGTCCTCCGTCCTCCTCGCTGAGACCTTGTCGGTGCGGTATGGCCACTCTGTGCAGTATACCCACTCCGATCCGTGCCTCCAGTCCCCTCGTGCTGTGCCTTCAGCGCACAGTCTCGACTCATGTGCCCCGGGAGCTTGCAGTAGAAACACACTGCATGCCCCACAAGACACCCTGACCTCGAATGCTCTCTGGATCCGCACTGGGTACACTGGTACTGTCCGACATTCTTCTTCTTCTGGTGCTGCTGAGAAGACCGAGAAGAATCGCCTGAGTAACGACCAGACTTCTGAGGCCTGCCAGATGCCCAAGAAGTGCTCTGAGCTTACTGTCCCTGACCGCCACGCTTCTGTCCCGAGGTCTGCTGTGGCTGAGTCTGAGATGAACCCTGAGCGGACTCCTTTCCCTTCTTCTTCTCCCTGTTCACCTCCTGCTGTGTCATCTCAATCAAAAGGGCTTTCTCCAAAGCCTCACGGTAGGATGCAGTACTAAATCCGGCAAGCTTGAGTCTGATATACGCAGCTAGTCCTCGAGTGAAGTGGATCATCCGTGATCTATCCTCGGTAACCAGCTCGGGGCAGAATTCAGCCAAACGGTTGAATTCTGCACTGTACTCCATCACTGTGTGACTGCCCTACTGTAGGGTCAGGAACTCCTGACGCTGAGTCATCTGGTAATCTATCGGAATATACTGGCTCTCAAAGGCCTCTCGGAAGACGACCCAAGTGAGATGCTGCTCTCCAATGATCACGTGCTGCGAGGCCCACCAGATCACAGCCTCGTCTCGCAAATGGTATGCAGCTAGCTCCGCCTTCTCCCACTCGGAGCAAGCCATATAATAAAAGGTACCCTCCAGTGTCTCTAACCAAGAACGGGCAGCCCTAGGATCAGATCCTCCATGGAATAATGTGAATCGGCCTTTCACCGACTCTGCAAGTGCGGGTATCCGGGCTCTAGCTCTGGCCCAATATGCCGGGGTAGTAGGAGCTATCGGTGGAGCTGCAGAGGGTGCTACTCCAGATACAGTAGACGGAATCGTGAAAAATCCCGGAACAGGGGCCACTGGTGGGGCCGGATAAGCTGCTGGAGTAGGAACAGCTGAGGGTGCCATAGAAGCTCTCGTGAAAGGTACTGATGGGTAGATAACCGTAGGCATCACCGGGGGTGTAGGTACTGCAGGGTACACTGTGGGTGGTGCCGTCGGAGGTATGATCGGGTACGGAACTGCAGGCACCGGTACATGTGTAGCAACAGGTATCAATGATGGTCCCGCTGAGTATGCAGTAGCAGGCACCGCTACAGGTGTAGCAACAGGTATCGATGATGGTCCCGCTGAGTATGCAGTAGCAGGCACCGATGCTGGTACTGTGGGAATCAACGGTGTGGTAGTCGCAGGTGCTACGGTCGGAACCGCTGACAGCAGTGGAGATGGGGGTCTCGGAACAACCGGAGGAGTCTGTCCATGACTGACCGACCCTGTCTCCGTCGGTTTCTCGGGTGACCTGGTCACCGGAGACCCAATAGCAGACTTACGTGGCCGTCCTCGACCACATCTCAGTGCGGGGGCACATCCGCGCCCAGTCATACCTGTTACAATATTAACCATTGGTTACTTAAGGTATAAGTCACTAACCTTATCAAATTATACATTTGTCGCCCGGAGATGTCCCGTCGCCGCCAGGTCCCATAGTCCAAATCACGTCGTGAAACGACTCCGAAAATCCGAAATGTACTCGGGTAGATCTCATCAAACCCGAGCTCCGACACCTACCGAATAGGTATCATATTTAACTCCGAACAAAATCCGTAAAACAAGTTCGCAACGCAAACCTAAATCCACAAGTCCCCAAGGTATCCAGCAACCTGGGCTCTGATACCAAAATAAATTGTCACACCCCGAGACCATTGGAGCCGCTGATCCAATATAAAATCGGATAACATTTCCCCTGTTCGGCGGACAATTTACACATACACACAACACACGCAGTTTATAAATTGGCCTCAGGCCTCAAAACAGATATATATAAAGCATAAGATGATGAAATACTCTATACTGGAAATATAAACTCATCTGAGCTGCCCCCTGGGCAGGTGCATAGCAAAACCACAAGCACAAAGTCCAACAGAGGACTCAAAAATACAATACCGAACGCATAAATCCAATATAAGCTCACGATATATGAAACGAATACAAAACGTAGACTATGCTATCAAAGAAAACAAAACCAGCGGAAGCATCCATCCAAATGGAGTCGTGGGACCCGGGACT